>BLSH010555603.1:39874-55992 GCA_018402905.1 Glandirana rugosa | reverse complement strand
TTCCATACGGGTTTTGTCATAGGTAGTGAACTTTTCTAAGAGTGATTAATTTGTGTATATGACATATATGTTTTTTTATAGGATATATACATTTAGTGTCACGGTATGGCATTTAGATTTGTTTACGTTGGGTGCGTTTTACTTTTTTTAAATTTAACATATATGTGTGAGTTAAGTATTTATACACGAAATTTATTTCAAGTATACTCCCTGTAAACTCACAGGTTTAGAAACTTCTTTCACGAAACTTCTTTCACGAGTATTTCACGAAGTTTTCACGAGTTTATCTGTAAGCCCACTATTCCACTTGCCGGTATGGCACTGTGATTTACATATATAGGATATTTTTTTGTATATACAGTATATGTGTTTAATTAGTGAGAATCTTTTCAAGTGATGGATACTGTTTTGGGCATACCTTTTTTTGTGTGTTAGTAGACATGATTTGGAAAATACTTTTTTAATAGTTATCTTATTCCTTGAGGTTATTTAATAGTGTGGTTCTTTTACTAGTTTATAGTATAGAAGATTTATAGAATCACTGAATACCACAGCAGCGCCCACCTTTATTAACTGACATCTAAACATAGTGTTTGCACACTTAAAGGGGCAGCAGCTTAATTATAAGGATGCATGTTTGGTGTGGCACCCCGTTATATTTAATATTACAAATAAAGAGTAGTCATAGTAAATCGCAAAGTACAAAGGATGTAGGGTCCAGTGCAATCAAGTGATATTTCAAAAGTAGAGATACACTTGTGAGACCCCATACACACTATTAGATTTTCTGCAGACTTTTGTCTTCAGATTTACCAAAACCATATAATATGAGCTCAAACCTTAAGAATTTCAATTTGTATGCAATCAGGCAGGCCCTTGCACTACATGGTTTTGGTAAATCTGAAGACAAAAATCTGCAGAAAGCGTGTATGGGGTCTTACTGTTGTGGTTATTGAAAAACATACTACGATGAATATAGGCAACTTCAGAGTAAGTACAGACAAGGTATCCAGCTGAGCCAGCATTTCTTGCATGAATTCCTAGCTTAACAATCAATAGTTTCAACAGGCCTTGAGTATCCCACCAATTTGACCATATTTTTTCAAATTTATCAGTGCAGCCTGCTGGTATATATAGCACTCTAACCAGAGGGTATCACCAACATGTTTAATCCATTCGGTTAACGTGGGTGGGTTCGCAGACTTCCAGTGCACCAAAATAAGCTCGCAGCCTGAAATAGGGCTCCAGAAATAGCTTCTCTGGGAAATGTTTGCACTTCAAGGGAGTTCAGTATACCCAATATACACTATTTTGGATCAGCCTGAATATTAGAGGAGAATGCTCTGTTTATGTTATTCACTGCTCCCTCCCAGTAGAAGTATAATTTGGGGCAATGCCACAATAGGTGTATAAGATCTAAATGTTCTCTATGGCAGCGACTGCACAGAGAATCCTTCACCTTGCCCATCTTGAAAAGCATTGAGGAAGTGTAGTGGGAGCATAGCAGAATGTATAATTGGGTAATCCTCTGTGGGTGGTTAAGCAAGTGTAGTGGTGCAGCCTGCAGGGCTAACTTCCATTGGTCTTCTATCAAGGTACCAACATCATTCTCCCATTTCTCAGCCACTCTAGTGAGGAAACCCTCAGGTTAAGTGGTTAGCAGAATAATGTAACAACTGGATGTGAAACCTGTTACGATTTCTGTATGCTGCAAAAATGAAAGATTGGTGGTTGGGGACAACCTCCATTTATAAGAACTGCCTATTAGTATTTTTATTAAATACACTTACAGCCAGCAGTCTCTGGAATGTGCCTACATCGGCTGTAGCTCCAACAGTCCTCAACTGTAGTAGTGGAGATCGGGCAACCTCTTCCAGCCTCCCCTTCCTCCTGAATGGATATGGAAAAGCCCCTTATGAGTTGATTGACCCTGATTATTATTACACAGTCCCCTTTAATAGACCGCCCAAGGCTCCAATCCCTCTTCAGTTCCACCAACCTCTTCCAACAACTGCTTTTAGGACCCCATAAGGGCTTGGGCACATTCAAATAGCCTCCCCTTCAATCACGGACTCTGGCCTAGCTGGGATATTTGAAGGTGGAGATACAGCCGGCATTTCAGGGACCCTGGATTTTTAGAGGTACTTACAGGCTCCAGATCCCCGGCCAGGCCGCAGGCCATGACAGCCTCTCCTTCCCCTCCATTCTTGATTTTTGCAGGGGAGTCGCTGGGCTGCAACTCTACCCCGCCTTTAGGCAATGTCATTAGGGCTGATCTGGCCTTCCAGGATTTCCGGGGCTGCGGATGGCAGAGCCCTGACTGCAGGTCCACTAAGTAGCACTGTGGCTCCTGCCCTGTAGACACCCGCCGAGTGAGCGGAGCGTCCCAATGGCCACACAGGGCCCAGGCAGTGACGTCCACAGTGAACATCCGGCAGTCTGGGCAGACAATACACAGCCACTCCATCCCCTCAATGACTCCCAGGGCTATTACCCTGCTTGGCTCCAATCAGACCCCCAATCAGGGTCCATTCCAGCCAATCCGGCTACCAGGTTAGTGCTAGCACAAGTCTCCCACCTTCCACCATCTCTCCCCTCATGGTGACTGATGTTAGCAGCAAGCGCGCCAGACGAGCTGGCTCCAAATGTCCTGATAATCAGGTTTGCTGCGTGCCACGATGCTGTAACCCCTTGTGTGAAGGACAAAACTTTACAGATACACTGACACCAGCAGGACTTGTCCAGACTTGCTGACCCTGACACTGGTTTCCGGTGGCAACAGTAAATTGTAGTACCACTGTTTTGCTGAATAGCGCACCTCAAACACAGTCTCTCCCCTTAACAGCAGGAATACTTTACTGTTTGCAGGAGTTGGAGCAAAAAGTTCTGAGTGCCCAGTTTTTGCAGAGCACTGGGCATTTTTGTAATCCAGGGAGTAATGCCCAGCCTTGACATGGCACGGAGCATATTTGTTATCCATGGGAGTGATTGCCTGGCGTGGTTGAAACGGGTAAGGACGACACATAGTACAGAGTCGCTGAATTGCATATTTGGAATAAGTGTCTGTCCCCAGCACTGGTTTGGTGCAACTGGTTGAGCACGCAGCAATACTAATGGCGGCTCCTGCTGGTTGCTATGGACAACGGCACACTTAATTATCACAGTTATCAGGGCAGAGCACACAAGTCCTCCCAAGTTCAATCCGCATCAATACTAACATTCACGGTTCCCCCGGCTCAGCTCTCCACGGTTGTTATGGGCGACGACTGGCAGCCTTACAGGTAAATCCTGGATACGTGCCCCAAAATGTAGCCATGTGCCCCCGCAGGGGTGGCTGGTAGTTGTGGTTCACCTTCTGGCTGCCCTCAATCCCACCATATCTCACACATCCGGAGTCATGGAACAGACTGCCACTTGTTTTTAGTTGTTTTATTTAGGGGATTTAACTTGGATGGGAAAAAGGGATGACTGTGGGATGCCCCAAAGAATCGGTTTACGGGACCCTCTATATACACGACTGTATATATACACTCTGCTTCCTCTAGCACTTAACTTGCTGACCGTTACTGTCACGTACCTGATGGTAGAGTCTGACTTATGTAGTAGGCATCCTCTCTTATGGCCCTGGTTCCAGAACCCCTAGTAGAGCAGACAGGAAGCGCTGGAGCACAGGGGAGCACGAGGGCTGCATTGGATACAGATGATGGTATGATGTCTTCCAGAAATCCGTGCAAGACTGAAGAGTAGTGATGGAGGCCGGGTCAGTAACATGCAGGCAAAGCAGAACAGGAGCAGCAGGCAATCAGATGGTCAGGTGCAGGCAGGATCGTTAACAGGCAGGCAGGTGGAGGTACACAGGAGTCAGACAGAACAGTGGTCATAGGCAAGCCGGAAGTTGGTGCAGGCAGAGTTCAAGCAGGTACGGGTTCAAGCCGGGTCACAGGTAAAAGGAAACTTGGAACAGGTCACTAAAAGGCACTGGTAAGGCTATAGAACGGACAGCACTGGCTGCCGGCATGGAGGAACTAAATAGCACCATTTGGCGCCGTTTCCGGCACGTGCGCATGCACGGGATATGGTCTTCGGGCTCCCATGAGCTCTCTTCCGGTCCATACCCCTTCCACTTGACCAGGAACTGGGTGATGCCCTGCTTCCACCTCAAACTCTTCTTCACCATCCACAAGGATCGGCTCAGGTGGAGTCGTCCTCCAGTCCGGGAAAGGATCCTGGGTCACGGGTTTCAGCAGGGTGACATGGAACACGGGGTGGACTCAAAGGGATGGTGGAAGATCTAACTCATACGCCACCCTGTTAATATTCCTCTTCACGGGGAAAGGACAGATGAATATGGGACCCAGTTTCTTCGACCACAAGACAGCCTCAGGTTCTTGGTTGCTAACCAGACTCGGTCACCAGGTTGTAAGACCAGTTTCCCACATCTCCTTTTGTCAAAGGCCCTTATAGTGTTCCTGTGCCTGGGACAGTGTCTCCTGTAATAATTTATTGTTCCTTTCAAGGAATTCTGTTGTTTTCTGTACCGCTGGCACCGTACTTTCCAGGATTAAGTTGGGTATAAATGTGGGGTGGTAGCCAAGATTGACCCAAAAAGGAGATTGCTTGGTCGCTGAGTGTACAGTGTTGTTGTAAGCGAACTCGGCTATTGGTAGCAGTGAGACCCAGTCGTCCTGGGCAAAGGAGGAGTAAAAGCGGAGGTACTGTTAAAGGTCTGATTAGTCCTTTCTGTCTGACCATTTGTTTGGGGATGATAGGCTGATGACAATGCAAATTCTATTCCCAAAGCGGTACATAAAGCTTTCCAGACCCGGGATGTGAATTGCACCCCGCGATCTGAGACTATGTTGACGGGAATTCCATGAAGATAACCACTTCCTTAATAAAAGTCTCTGCAGTTTCAGCTGCAGTAGGAGTCCCTTTCATGGGGATAAAGTGCGCCATTTTGGTAAGGCGGTCAACCACTACAAAGATGGAATTGAATCTTTCAGATGGAGGTAGCTCTACTATAAAGTCCATTGAAATGTGGGACCATGGGCGCTCTGGAATGGGCAGTGGTTTTAACAAACCCCAAGCTTTAGCCCGGCTGGTCTTGTTTTGGGCACAGATGGGACAAGCGCAGACATATTCCCTGCAGTCCTTGTCGTCAGATGGCCACCAAAAGGAGCGCTACAGCAGTTCCGCAGTCTTGTGACCCCCAAAATGTTCTGCCAGCTTGTGGTCATGGCTAAGCTCCAGCACTGAGAGGCGTAATTCCTTTGGGATAAATACTTTATCACGGTGCCACCACAGCCCGTCCTTCATTGTCAGCCTAGGGTCTGGAGACGTAGTGGCTTTGGCCAGGGACTGTCTTATCTGAGACAGTAAGTCCTCTTGGGTCAACAGGAAGTGCTGTGGTGAAAGGATGATGTCTGTTGGTGTGGACCCTCCTGTTTCGTTGAACATCCTAGATAAAGCGTCAGGCTTTGTTTTCTTCGACCTGGGCCTGTAGGAGATGTGTAGTTGAAAGTGGGAGAAAAACAAAGCCCAATGTGCCTGCCTTTTGGCTGTGCATAGGTATTTGAGATTTTTATGGTCAGTGAAGACCATAACAGGGTGTGCAGCTCCCTCCAGTAGATACTGCCACTCCTCCAAGGCGGACTTGATGGCTAAGAGTTCCTGGTCGCCTACATCATAATTTTTCTCAGGGGCAGAGAGCTTGCGAGAAAAGAAGGCGACAGAGTAAAGAGAAGCCTTTGGGCCTTGCCTCTGGGAGAGGACTGCTCCCACTGCAGTCTCTGAGGCATCCACCTCAAGGATGCAGGGTAAGGCAGAATCAGGGTGCTTTAAGACAGGTGCGGATGTGAACAGCTGCTTAACCACTTCAGCTTTAGGACCAGAGCACTTTTTGCGATTCGGCACTGCGTCGCTTTAACTGACAATTGCGCGGTCGTGCGACGTTGTACCCAAACAAAATTTGCATCCTTTTTTTGCCACAAATAGAGCTTTCTTTTGGTGGTATTTGATCGCCTCTGCGTCATTTCTGATCGCCGCTATAAACAAAAGAAGAGCGACCATTTTGCAAAAAAACCCAAATTTGTTACTTTTTGCTAAAATTCAAATCACCGTTTTTGGCCGATTTATATTCTTCCTCATATTTGCGATAAAAAAAATCGCAATCAGCGTTTATTGATTGGTTTGCGCAAAAGTGGCCACGTTTACGGATGATGAGAATTCATTTCTGGGGTTTTTATTTTTTTTTATTTTTTACTAGTAATGGCGGCGATATGCGATTTTTAGCGGTAATGCGATATTGGGGCGGACATGTCGGACATTTTTGACACATTTTTGGGACCAATGACATTTATTCAGCGATCAGAAATTTAAATGTCCACTGATTACTGTATAAATGTCATTGGCAGTGAAGGGGTTAACCTGGGGGGGGGAGCTAGGGGTTAATAGTGTTCCCTGGATGTGTTCTTACTGTGGGGGGGTTGGGCTAACATGGGCATGAGAGATCTAACTGATCCCAGTGACAGGGATCAGTAGATCACCCATGCCCCACTGACAGGGCGGGGAACCGCCGTGTTTACATCGGCGGTTCCCCTTCTTTTCCCTGTAGCCGCTCATCGCAGCTCGCCGGCGGACATCGGGTCCACCCGAGCCGCGGGCACACTCCTCGGGAGTGCGGCGGGTGCGCGCGCCCCCTGGTGGCCAAAATGCGAATCGCCGTATATTTACGGCGATTCGCGCCCAGCTCCCCGACTGCCGCCGTGAATACACGGCGCGCGGTCGGGAAGCAGTTAAGTTTTAGGAAGGCTTCTTGGGCTTCAGAGGTCCAGTGGAAGTGGGTGTTCTGCTTGGTGAGCTGGGTAATTGGTGCAATCACTGTGGAGAACCCCTTGACGAACTTCCTATAGAAGTTGGCGAAGCCTATAAATCGTTGGACCCATTTTCTGTCTATGGGAGCTGGCCAGTCCAAGATGGCAGACACTTTTTGTGGGTCCATAGTGATTCCAGTAACTGAGATGATAAGGCCCAGGAACGGAATGCTGGAGCACTCGAATGCACACTTTTCAGCCTTAGCGTAAAGCCCATGTTGTCGGTGGCGCTGTAACACACACTTGACATGCCTGCGGTGCTCATCCAATGTGGCTAAAAAAATGAGGATATCGTCTAAGTAGATGATGACGAATTGGTCCAGATAATCCCGGAAAATGTCGTTCCCCAGGTGTTGAAAGGTGGCCAGAGCATTACAAAGCCTGTAGAGCATTACAAGGTATTCTAAGTGGCTTAACCGTGTTGGGAAGGCTGTTTTCCACTCGTCACCCTCCCGGATGCGAAGGAGATTGTAAGCTCTGTGAAGATCCATCTAGGTGAATACTGTAGCTGACCTGAGCCTTTGGAACAATTCTGAGACCAGAGGTAGAGGGTAGCGATTTTTAACTGTGACCTTGTTGAGGTCTCTGTAGTCAGTGCAGGGTTGTAGGGAATGATCTTTGTTTTCTACAAAGAAAATCTCTGCACCTGCCGGAGAAGTAGAGGGCCGAATGAATCCATTTTCAAGATTCTCGTCTAAGTCTTGAGGGCTTTCAGCTCTACTTCCGAGAGGGGGTAAATCCTGCCAAATGGTATCTCAGCACTGGGCAACAGCTCTATCGGGCAGTCATAGGGCCTGTGAGGTGGAAGTTCATCTGCCCCTTTCTTACTGAACACATCAAGGAATTCATGGTAGACGGAGGGGACAGCTAAGCGGGTTTCCGGATCCGGGTCCACGTCTAAGCATAGCATAGTAGGAGAGACTTCCGACCCTCACTGCTGACAATGGTGCTGACAGTAGAAGGAGGAAAACAGAACTTCCCCAGTGGACCAGTTGATGGTGGGTCAATGAGCCCGGAGCCATGGCAGTCCTAAGATGATAGGGAAAAATCGGGGAAGCAATAACGTCCAACAGTAGATACTCTGTGTGACCATTGGTCATCTTGGCAAGCAGAGGAACTGTCTCATGGGTGACGTCACCCGATTTAATGGCGGATCCATCTGCCAGGCAGATGACCATCTGGTGTGTCTTAGGTCTAAGCGGGATGCGGTGCTGAGCTGCAAATGTTGAATCCAGGAAGCAGCTGCATGTTCCAGAATCGATGATGGCTGGGACCTGAATGCTCCCACTTGGAAACCGCAGTGAGATGGGCAGAACAAGGTGGGTTGTCATATTGGGCACAGACAAGACTTCTCCCTGGATGGGGCGGAGCACCTTATACTGTTTAGCCGGACAAGACTTGACAAGGTGTCCCGGACCTCCGCAATAGAGACAGAGGTTGGAGGTCAGAAGCCTCCGTCTCTCCTCTGGGGAGAGCGAGGGTCGTGAAAGTCCAGGCCCCAATGGGCCTTGCAGGATAGGTCCTGGGTAGCTGGGTACTTTGGGTGACATCCCTGCAGGCGGCCGTCAACCTGTATGGTCAGGTTAATCAAGGCATGCAGGGACCGGGGAACACCCACACTAGCCAACTCATTCTTCAACGGATCTGAGAGGCCCAGTCTGAACTGATGGCAGAGCGCCGCCTCATTCCAGGCCATATCAGTGCTCCAGCGCCGGAACACATAGTCCTCCGCCATATGGTGGCCTTGCTGGAGTGTGTGGAGGGCGGCATCCGCAGTAGCAACCTGGTGGGGGTCCTCATAGAGCCGGGCCATAGACTGAAAGAAGAGGGTGAGGTTGGCGGTTTCTGGCGCCTTTTGTTCCAATAGCCGGTGGGCCCAGTCCTGGGGGCCATCAAGTAGTAAGGAGATGACCATTCCCACCTTGGTGGTTTCCAGGGAAAAGGTGTGGGGTTGCAGGGCAAAGTAGAGCTCAAGCTTTACGGAACGCTCTAAACCTCCTATGGCCGCCTGTAAAACGTACGGGCACTTCGGGCTCCGTGGGCAGGGTAACTATGGTGCTGGCAGCCGGCAGGCTGGAACGTGAAGGAGCTGGCAGAAAAAGCTCCAGAACCCAGTTTTCCAACTGAGTGTACCCACTTTGTAAGTCTTTCACCGCTTGGGTGAGCCCTGTTAGATGCAGGCTTAGGTCATCCATCCTAGAGGGCCACTGCACAGACTCGGACTGGCTGTCCATTGCTGTCACGTATCCTGATGGTAGAGTCTGACTTATGCAGCAGGCAACCTCCCTTATGGCCCTGGTTCCAGAACCCCTGGTAGAGCAAACGCTGGAGCACAGGGGAGCACGAGGGCTGGATTGGACACAGATGATGGTACGATGTCTTCCAGAAATCCGTGCAAGACTAAAGACTAATGATGCAGGCTGGATCAGTAATATGCGGGCAAAGCAGTAAAGGAGGAGCAGGCAATCGGATGGTCAGGTGCAGGCAGGGTCGTTAACAGGCAGGCAGGTGGAGGTACACAGGGGTCAGACAGAAGAGTGGTCGTAGGGTCAGTGCAGGCAGAGTTCAAACGGGTACGGGTTCAAGCCGGTTTACAGGTAACAGGAAACTCGGAACAGGTCACTGAAAAGCACTGGTAACACTCTAGAATGGACAGCATGGAGGAACAAAATAGAGCCGTTTGGCGCCGTTTCCGGCACGTGAACATGCACAAGCGCCCAGGACAGCTGAAGGCATGGACCTTCTCCTAACAGTTACTCTTCTCACTTCTCTACAGCACTTCACTGAGTTTCCTGGCCCAAAAGGAAATTTATCAGGCCTACATGACTCCTCTTCCTCCACCACAGCTAGCACATAGTGAGGCCTGCACTTCAGTCAGCAGGACCTCCGGACCACCCATTACAGGCCAGGGTCAAGGACCTTCAAGTGTAGCTTAGTACGTTGGTGCTAGCCAGTCCTTTGATGGACTACAACTCCCAGGACACCCTTCTTCAAGACCGCACCGGCCTGCTTTCCTCTCAGTGACACTCTTTCCCCTGACTGACTCCTGAGGTCTCCACAGACTGTCCACTATTCCTCTACCAGCCTGCTCCAGCCTTATCTTCCAATTCACTGGGTCTGTCATTCACCGACTCCAGTGGATACTTTAAAGCGTCCTCAGCAGCAGCTCTGCTCCTCTCTTACTCCCTTCCTGGAATCAACTCCACTCCTGGCTGCACTCCAGGCATCAAGGTTACCCCCCACCCCAGACTGGGGCTCCCTCCCGTGTAGAGGCCTCCACAGCACCTCTGCTACATCCTCCACACTTCCATGTTCAGCTTCTTTAGAATGGCAGTGGTCATCTTGGAGGTGTGTTTGGGGTCGTTATCATGTTGGAATACTGCCCTGTGGCCCAGTCTCCGAAGGGTGGGGAGCATGCTCTGCTTCAGTATGTCACAGTACATGTTGGTATCCATGGTTCCCTCTAAGAACTGTAGCTCCCCAGTGCTGGCAGCACTCATGCAGCCCAAGACCATGTCACTCCCACCACCATGCTTGACTATAGGCAAGACACTTTTCTTTGTACTCCTCATCTGGTTGCCGCCACACACACTTGACACCATCTGAACCAAATAAGTTTACTGTTTACAGGCTTTCTTGTGCATCATCTTTAGAAGAGGCTTCCTTCTGGGATGACAGCCATGTCATGCAGCCATGCAGACCAGTTTATGCAGTGTGCGGCATACGGTCTGAGCACTGACAGGCTGACCCCCCCACCCCTTCAACCTCTGCAGCAATGCTGGCAGCACTCACACGTCTATTTCCCAAAGACAACCTCTGGATATGACACTGAGCATGTGCACTCAACTTCTTTGGTCAACCATGGCAAGGCCTGTTCTGAGTGGAACCTGTCCTTTTTTAACCTCTGTATGGTCTTGGCCACCATGCTGCAGCTCAGTTTCAGAGTCTTGGCAATCTTCTTATAGCCTCGGCCATCTTTATGTAGAGCAACAACTCTTTTTTTCAGATCCTCATAGGGTTCTTTGCCATGAGAGGCCATGTTGAACTTCCAGTGATCAGTATGAGAGAGTGAGAGCGATAACACCAAATTTAACACACCTGCTCCCCATTCACACCTGAGACCTTGTAACACTAACGAGTCATGTGACACCGGGAAGGGAAAATGGCTAATTGGGCCCAATTTTAAACTTAGGGGTGTACTCACTTGCCAGTGGTTTAGACATTAATGGCTGTGCGTTGAGTTATTTTGAGGGGACAGCACATTTACACTGTTATACAAGCTGTACACTCACTACTTTACATTGTAGAAAAGTGCAATTTCTTCAGTGTTGTCACACTAAAAGATTTAATAAAATATTTACAAAAATGTGAGGGGTGTACTCACTTTTGTGAGATACGATATATAGCATGTCAATTATTACTCTTATGTGACTCTATTACTGCTGTGTCAAGAGGTTGATACGTTTCAGAATTGTAGCTTCCTCAGGACCTCTATATCTTGACCACAGATAGATATAGCATGTGCCCTAGTATGAGCCAATAAAGATCGTTAAAATAGAGAGTAGTGTGTCATCTGAGAGCAGTCTGATATATGACGCCATAATATCCAATAGTATGAAGTAGCTGAATGTTTTGGATATGCAGATTCCAGGATATATGGCCAGCACATCCAAAAAGATGTTCGCTGTAGATCTCACCACACTTTTATTCCATATAGTATGACATAACCTGGGTAATATTCCACATATTCACTGGGGGGGCACTACTGATATGCAAAATGGGAGACTTCCACATGCAAATGTAATTAAGGTACAATACCAGCACACATATGCCAGAAATCATGCAGCAAAATAGTCTTTGCATTTAAACAGCTACGTTTTCATTGAAAAGTTCACTCCTTACTAGCCGGATATCTACACAGGCTCCAATCAACACATATCAGCATCCACATGCCATCTCTATCTGTGGTCAAGATATAGAGGTCCTGAGGATGCTACAATTGTGAAACACATCAACCTCTTGACAAAGATATAATAGAGTCACATAAGAGTAATAATTGACGTGTTGTATATGTATTGAGCTAATGGTTTTCGCTTATAAAAAATTATGTTTAAACAATTTTAACACTTGTAATAAAGACAATATTTTATCTATTGGATTTTCATTGTTCTCTGCTGGTACCGTTAAAGACATGCTCCCCATTCACACCGGAGCCCTTGTAACACTAATGAGTCACATCACACCAGGGAGGGAAAATGGCTAATTGGGTCCAATTTGGACATTTTCACTTAGGGGTGTACTCACTTTTGTTACCAGTGGTTTAGACATTAATGGCTGTGTGTTGAGTTATTTTGAGGGGAAAGCAAAGTTATACTGTTATACAAGCTGCACACTCAATATTTTACAAAGTGTCATTTCTTCAGTGCTGTCACATAAAAATATATATTAAAATACTTACAAAAATGTGAGGGGTGTACTTACTTTTGTGAGATACTGTATCTACTTTGTATTTCTCAACATTGAGGACACCATTGATCCTAACCAAATCTCCAAATTCATTTGCAGAAATAAAGCCCCACCATGCTTTACTGTTGCCTTCAGACACTCATTATTGTACCGCACTCCAGGCAAACATACGGCCTCCTGCTACAGCCAAACATTTAAAATATTTACTCATCTGTCCAGAGCACCTGATGCCATTTTTCTGCACTCCAGTTCCTAAGTTTTTGTGCATAGTTGAGTTGCTTAGGTTTGTTTCCATGTCAGAGGTATGGCCTTTTGGCTGCAATTCTTTCATGAAGACCATTTCTGGTCAGGCTATGGATGGGTGAGCCTGGTTCCCACTGGTTTCTGCCAGTTCTAATTCCAACCATATCCATTTGATTGCCCAATTCCATGCTGGATACAAGAATATGGAAAAAAATCCCCATTTCCCCCCCCAAAAACCGAAATGTACCTATCGAAAGGACCACAAAATTAAAAGTCAAATAGCCCCCAATAAAATCACTAAAGCAAACCATTTGTCCCAGCCAATGCACCTTATTTGGGAGCCTAATAGGCATGTTCCATTCTCGGAAATGTAAATGCCTCTTGATCAGCTTCATCCAGCATTGCCAAAAAAAAAAACTTTACTGGGAATGGTAAAGTGTTTATCATCTGTAGTTTCTTTAATTTTAATTTGCTGTACATTGGACACACAATTAGAACTTTGAGAGGCCGTTTCAGTGAACATCACTGGGCAATAAAAGAGGGCAATATGGACTACAGTGTCCCCTAACATTATCAAGAAAAACACTGAAAATCCACAGAAGACCTCAAAATTTGAATTATTGAAAAAAATCCCCAATAGTGGCTCAAAGGCCGAGCATTTCAAAAACTCTGTCAACAAAAAACATACTGGATTTTTAATACATTGTCCCCAGTAGCTTCCCCCAAGGCATTCGAACAAGCTTGAGAAAGGGGCTGTACTGTCCTGAAATGTGTAGCAAGATCCCCCATGCACGCAACATGTGACATCATTGGTTGCCACAGAGATCCAGAAGCTTTCCTGCCCAACTCTGTTTGTCACAGCCAGAGAAAACCAAGCATGCGTGTTTTTCATCCCAGGCACTTTCCTGCTCCACTCTGCAAGGCTTGGCTGCATCCTTGCTGAACTTGCAAGTTGATCATGTTATACATTGAATACATAATTATAGATTTGTTTCACTTCTAAACTTCACTTAGATGGTGGTGCCCTCTTTCTTCCTTTGTAGTTCCTGAGCCTGCCCCTTCACAGACTCGCCATTTTGTCTTAGTCAGCTTCCCAACCAATAAAATGCCCACCTGGGCTGCACAGGCTCTTGCCTAAAGACACACTGTATTTTGGATACCTCTCAGGCGACAGCCTGGTCAGATTTGGTCACCTTTCTTTATGGTCAGGGTAGGCAATCTCCTAGTGTCTTTCTCCACACACATATGATGCTTCTGCAGCACTTTGTCTCCAGGGGAAAGGAGCCCTGAATCACAGCCAAATCCTTGAATTAGAAGGCTGTGCACACCTGCGCCATCATGCTTCTGGTCTTTTAGTCTTGTGTAGCACCCTCTAGCTAGGTGCTAGTGTATATATCTGTGTAGTGTAGATAAAATGTTTGGCTTGGCTGGCAACCAAGCCTGGACTGAATCTGGGTCAGGGTGATTGACTCAGGGAGGCTGGGTGACTCACCAGGCAGCACCCCTGGTGCCCCCCTACTTGCTGGAAACATTCTGTCATACAGCCCATCAGTGGTTCTGTTATACAGCCTATCTGTGGTTCTGTCATACAGCCCATCAGTGGTTCTGTCATACAGCCTGTCAGTGGCTCTGTCATACAGCCCGTCAGTGGTTCTGTCATACAGCACATCAGTGGTTCTGTCATACAGCACGTCAGTGGTTCTGTCTGTCATACAGCACATCAGTGGTTCTGCCATAGAGCCCATCAGTGGTTCTGTCATACAGCACGTCAGTGGTTCTATCATACAGCACGTCAGTGATTCTGTCACACAGCACATCAGTGGTTCTGTTATACAGCCCATCAGTGGTTTTGTCATACAGCCCATCCGTGGTTCTGCCATACAGCACGTCAGTGGTTCTGTTATACAGACCATCAGTGGTTCTGTCATACAGCCCATCAGTGGTTCTGTCATACAGCCTGTCAATGGTTTTGTCATACAGCCCATCAGTGGTTCTGTCATACAGCCCATCAGTGGTTCTGTCATACAGCCCGTCAGTGGTTCTGTCATACAGCCCATCAGTGGTTCTGTCATACAGCCCATCAGTGGTTCTGTTATACAGCCCTTCAGTGGTTCTGTCATACATTTCGTCAGTGGTTCTGTCATACAGCATGTCAGTGGTTCTGTCATATAGCCCATCAGTGGTTCTGTTATACAGCCCATCAGTGGTTCTGTCATACAGCCCGTCAGTGGTTCTGTCATACAGCCCGTCAGTGGGTCTGTCATACAGCCTGTCAGTGGCTCTGTCATACAGCCCGTCAGTGATTCTGTCATGCAGCATGTCAGTGGTTCTGTTATACAGCCCATCAGTGGTTCTGTCATACCACTCGTCAGTGGTTCTGTCATACAGCCTGTCAGTGGCTCTGTCATACAGCCCGTCAGTGATTCTGTCATACCACCCGTCAGTGGTTCTGTCATACAGCATGTCAGTGGTTCTGTCATACAGCCCGTCAGTGGTTCTGTCATACAGCCGGTCAGTGGTTCTGTCATACATCCCGTCAGTGGCTCTGTCATACAGTCCATCAGTGGTTCTCTCATACAACACATCAGTGGTTCTGTCATACAGCCCATCAGTGGCTCTGTCATAAAGCCCATCAGTGGCTCTGTCATACAGGCCATCAGTGGTTCTCTCATACAGCCCATCAGTGGTTCTGTTATATAACCCATCAGTGGTTCTGTCATACAGCACATCAGTGGTTCTGTTATACAGCCCATCAGTGGTTCTGTCATACCGCCCGTTAGTGGTTATGTCATACAGCATGTCAGTGGTTCTGTTATACAGCCTATCAGTGGTTCTGTCATACAGCCCATCGGTGGCTCTGTCATACAGCCCATCAGTGGTTCTGTCATACAGCATGTCAGTGGTTCTGTTATATAGCCCATCAGTGGTTCTCTCATACAGCCCATCAGTGTTTCTGTCATACAGCCCATCAGTGGTTCTATCATACAGCCCATCAGTGGTTCTGTCATACAGCCCATCAGTGGTTCTGTCATACAGCCCGTCAGTGGCTCTGTCATACAGCCTGTCAGTGGCTCTGTCATACAGCCCGTCAGTGATTCTGTCTTACAGCACGTCAGTGGTTCTGTTATACAGCCCATCAGTGGTTCTGTCATACCACCCGTCAGTGGTTCTGTCATACAGCCTGTCAGTGGCTCTGTCATACAGCCCGTCAGTGATTCTGTCATACCACCTATCAGTGGTTCTGTCAAACAGCATGTCAGTGGTTCTGTCATACAGCCCGTCAGTGGTTCTGTCATACAGCCCGTCAGTGGTTCTGTCATACAGCCCGTCAGTGGTTCTGTCATACAGCCTGTCAGTGGCTCTGTCATACCGCCCGTTAGTGATTCTGTCATACAGAACGTCAGTGGTTCTGTTATACAGCCCATCAGTGGTTCTGTCATACAGCCCATCAATGGTTCTGTCATAAAGCCCATCAGTGGTTCTGTCATACAGCCCATCAGTGGTTCTGTGACTACCCGAAATACTGTCTTGGTAACT
>BLSH010555602.1:40550-53227 GCA_018402905.1 Glandirana rugosa | reverse complement strand
TTTATGGTGGTTTTCTTTCGAGATAAACACCCCTTTTTTACTATTTTTACAACAAATCCATGTCGCAGCGTGCTGACGCGTTAACAGTAAGTTTAACTCTGTCGACTTTTTCGACTTTTAACCAGAACCGCCCTTCCCCTCATTCACGGACCATAACTTCACCAATTAGTACCGGGGTACTAATTCGAGAACTAATTCACTTTGTACAACTCATCTCAACTCGCTTGGAGACCTTCAAGCCCAAGACGACCAGGCAGGCTTGAAGCCCTGTTTCAGGCCCAGGCCCAGGCCTGCCCGTGCGATCGTTCGGGTTCCGTCCGGACCCGGACCCGGACTTTGTCCCGAAGTTCGGACGGACCAGCAGAACCCGAACTTCCAGAGGTTCGCTCAACTCTACTCAACATGTTTCACTTAATCAAGAGCTTAATCATGGGGCCATGATTAACCACTTCAATACCAGGCACTTACTCCCCTTCCCGCCAAGACCAATTTTCAGCTTTTTCAGCTGTCTCAATTTGAATGACAATTGCGCAGTCGTGCGACGCTGTACCTAAACAACATTTTTATCATTTTTTCCCCACAAATAGAGCTTTCTTTTGGTGGTATTTGATCACCTCTGAAAATTTTGAAAAAAAAAAGTTTTTCTTTGTTTTTGTTACAAAACTTTGTAAATAAGTAAGTTTTCTTGTTCACCGATGAGCACTGATGAGGCTACACTGATGAGCACTGATGAGGCAGTACTAATTGGTACTGATGAGGCAGCACTGATGAGGTGGCACTGATTAGCACTGATAATAAGGCACTTATATGCAGCACTGATAGGCGGAATTGATAAGCAGCACTGACAGGCACGGATAGGTGGCACTGATATGCGGCAGTGATGGCACTCATAGGCGGCACTGATGGGCGGCACTGATTGATGACACTGTTAGGCAGCACTGCTAGATAGGCACTGGTGGGTATCACAGATGGGCCCTAAGTGCCATCCCTATTGGCAGTTGTTTGCCATACCTGGTGGTCCTGGGTGGGCTTCCCTGGTGGTCCGGGGTATGCACCCCTGGTGGTCCTGGGTAGGCACTGGTGGTCCTGGGTGGGCTTGCCTTGTGGTCCCTGGTTGGGCTCTCTGGCGGTCCTGGGTGGGCTTTCTGGTGGTCCTGGGTGGGTATCCTGGGGGGGGGGGACTTCACTGATAAATAATCAGTGCAGACCCCCCTGTCAGAAGAGCTGCTGAATGGCTCTCATCTGCTGGTGTCTGCAGATGTGAGTAGAGGAAAAGCCGATATACGGCTCTTCCTGTCTACACTGTGATCAACCATGATTCGTCACAGCTAATCACATGGTGAAGAGCTTCTGACAGAAGCTCTTTACCATGATCCAAGATGCGGTGTGTCAGACTGACACACCACCGATAGCCACACTGTGTGCCCCCGGGGAGCTGTGTCATCTCTACCCCAGGTGGGGATAAATCCATCGCTTTACATACAGCTGGGTCTGGTAAGCCTCCATTCATCAGGTGGTGGACGCACTTTATTTACTATGCACTGGGTGTGATACTATGATAACAACACACATGTGGATATTCTTCTAATGGGTGTTCAAGAGTGGAAAACATTGTGGTTTTAGTGGACTTTACCTATATTATTCATTTAGTGTCATTACTGTACTTTCTTTCCCCTTCCTATTTTTAGCATCTGGCTGCAGCTTGTTTCTGACATTAGCGCGGTTTATATTTCTGTATATAAAATGCACTATTTATCTTTCAAAAAGTGTTTCCCAGTGCTAAACCTTTCATCCAATTTCCAAATTGTTGCATTTGTAAATGTCAAAATCCAATATAAAGGAATAGTAGTGGTAAAAAAAGTGCTTGTGGGTTTAGCCAATCATATTTCTTGTACAATTCTACTTTAAGGGGGGTGTGTCCTATGCTTACATACTTTTACCATTAGGTTTCCCTCATTTCCATCCTTGAAAGTTGGGAGGTATGCCTTCAGGTAACTGACAGAAAGGATGGACAGAGTTATCTGCATTGGAGGGTACACAGAAATACTGCTCTGAATGGTGATGTGTGGATGCCTGCTCATGGTGAAAGCAAACGATACCTCAAAGAGTGCCAAAGTTGCTGTCTAGTTAGGTCATCCCCAGTGGGATGGCCCCAACATTAAACGGTGTAAGATGGCAAAATAGAATGCTCTACCAGGAGTCATACAGTGGCACAGCAAAGTGTAATGAAAAACATGTGGATAATGAAACTGAAGAGATAGAAATCCCTGACTTGACTGGAGGTAGGCCCAAGAGGCCCAAGAGTAGGCCTTAAGTGAACCTCATCCATGTACTGGAAGAGTATAACTGGGCAGAAACATTGAGAGAGGATTCAGCAGTTGGCCTCTGATTAGAGGTGGCAGAGTTATGATGGTGGCCTAGCCCTAAAGAAAGATTAAAGCTTCTACTAGAAACCAATAAAACTGCTGAATGAGCAGTCCCATCTCATTGGATGATGCAGAAGCAGGAGAGGCTCTCGCCTCAGCTGCATGCCCCACAGAATGGCACCCTGACCCAAGGCAGATATTGTCGGCCCACAGCTTTTCCTTCGGATGTTTCAGAAATTAAATTGTCTGGATCCGGAGTCTATTACCTAACATCCAGGAGAACTTCTACATAGTCTTACCAGAAAATAAAATCTAACACTCTCACCTTAATTCTTCTCAATGAATCTGACAAATGTTTCCATTCATTGTCCCTTTTCACTCCAAATAGTACAAACGCATCACCATTTACTTGGATGCCATGAGTATAACTAAGAAAACAGAGACAGACATAATGTTCTACAGTTTGCAGTGTAAATGCTTTTTAGCAAAATTGATAGACATGACATAAATATACTTACGTTGCTTGAATTTTGATAGTATAATCTTGATCCTGGACATAGTAAAATGGTACATGTGGCTCAATATTGATGTCATCATCTGGCTGAGCTATGTATAAATAGAAGAATTGCACCCTGTAAAGTATATACAGTAACATTACTGATCGTAAAATATCTACAACAAGGCATGATACAGTATTATATTCATAGGTGTGCGCAGCCTACTGCATTAGGTTGTGCAAAAGAGATAGGCGTCAGTAGTTTTTATTTTTACAATTTTGTTTTTTTTTAATTATTTTTTACAATATTATATTTTATTTTTTTTTTTCCATATTTTTTTAGGAGCCCTGCTGGGGGGCTTTGGTGAAATAGCAGAGGTCTAAACAGAGCCTGATGTCTCACTTTCGAGATGGAGAAAGAGACTCCCCAGTCCCTTTCTCTGCAGCCAGGCAGCCGGGATGAATCTGCACAGTACAGGGTGATTAGGGTGTGCCCAGGCACACCTGCCACCCTATGTGCGCATGCCTATGATTATATTTGACTAACAGCTGCTCCAGATCTTCTCTCCTGCTGGAAACACATTTTGTGATGGCCTAATTGAGCATTTGTCTTAAAAGTAAACCTTTAAAAGTAACAAAAACATGGGGATAATGATTTCTGACCGCCTTCTGAAAATGTTAGTTGACTGGATGTTACGTGGATTCTCTGCCTTTTGTACTTTGAGGTGCTGATGCGGACGTACGTAGATCAGGAAGCACATTCAGTATGCACAGTTGGCAACTAGCATTTTCAGGAGATCAACAATGGCAGCAGGCTATGTTATTCTCTCATCATCTAGGAAGATTTCTCCTGACAAATCATCAGTGTGAGCCTCCTAAATTGGTGGCCAGCGGCAGCAGTAGAAAGAATGCCCTCCTTACATTGATGATCAGTGGGAAAAACAATGATCTCTTACATTGATGAGAATGGGAAGAATACCAGTTACAATGGTGGTCAAAGGAAAGAAAAATGATCCTTTACACTGGAGTTAGTGTGAATAACTCCCCTTACATTGATGGACAGTGGGAAGAAGAAGAATAATTTACTTTGGTGTTAGTGCAAAGAATACCCCTTACATTGATGGTCAGTGGATTGAAGGCTGGGTTAAAGGCTGCCATTGGTGTCAGTGGGAAGTAGAATGCTCCTATATTGGTGTAAGTAGTGGAATGAATGCTTGTTACATTGATGGTCAGCAAGAAAAAGAATGAATATTTTGTTGATGGATGGTGGAAAGAATAATGGCCATCATAAGAAACACTTATGGTCAGAAAAAGAAAGAATGGTCTTATATTGGTGTTAGTGAGAAGAAGAATGTCCTCTTACATTGGTGGTCAGAGGGAATTAGAATGCTCCTTACATTGGTGTCAGTGGAAAGAAGAGTGTCCTAAATATTTGGTGGTCAGTGGGAAGATGAAGGCGCATTATATTAGTGTCAGTGTAAGAAAGAATGTCCCTTACATTGGTGGTCAGTTGAAAGAAAAATTAACTCTTATTTTAGTGTTAGTGGTAGAATACTTACTTTGGTGGCCAGTGAGAAGAAGAACAAATCCGTATTATGGTTTTAGTGGAAAGAGTACCCATTGTAATTCAGTAGGTAAAAGACTACCCATCACATTGATGTTGGTTGGGCATAGAGTGCTCTTATATTGGTGTAATTTTAAGGAAAAATGCATCTCACATTGGGGGTAAGCAGGAAGAAGAAGCCCCCTTACACTGATGGTCAGTGAGAAGAAGAATGCACATTATATTGGTGTTAGTGGGAAAAAGAATGTTCATTCAATTGATAATCGGTGGGAACAAGAATGCCCATTACATTTGTGGCCAGGGGAAGAATGGGCATTACATTGGTGAAAGTAGGAAGAACAATATCCATTATATTGATGGTTAGTGGGTACAATAATGGTTCCTACCTACCTTTAGTGGTCAGTTAAAATAAGAATGCTCCTTACATTGATGGTCAGTAAGTAGAAGACTGACCCTTACATTGGTGGCAGTGGGGATAACAATGCTTCTTATATTGGTGTATATGGGAGAAAAAGGTCCCTTACATTGGTAGTTAGCAGAAGGAAGCCTGCCTATATTACTAGGGATCAGGAGAGTGAGAATACTTTCTTACAATGGTGGCCAACAGAAGGAACAATGCCCCCTTTACACTGGTGGCCAGCATAAAAAACACTGCACCCTTTATACTGGCGGCCAGCAGAAGGAACAATGCCCTCTACGTTGATGATAGGTAAGCAGAAGAAAGGTCCTTACATTAGTCAGAGGGAAGAATAATGCTCCTTACATTGGTGTCAGTGGAAAGGAGAATGACACATTGCCTTGTTGGTCGGTAGGAAGATGATTGCCCCTTACATTGGTGGTCAGTAGTAAGAATATCCCCTTGCATTGGTTTTAGTAATTGACTTATTGCATAAAACAAATTATGGTTTGACAGATATAATGTGTGTTATCTATTTTTTTGCATATTTTCTTAGACCCAGTTATCAATGTATCTCTGTACTTTTCACTTACCATAGTCCTTCACCTCAAAGTGTGCAGTATATTATTGAACAGAATCCTCATTGGATGCTGAAATGGTCCAAACCCCTGAACTGCAAGATAAAATGTATAACAGTTTCATGGTTGCGTCTGAACACCTGGACACAGGGTATTTACTGAACTTTCTGTATTTGCCAGTTCTCTGCCATGAAAATCAGGGATGATACAGGCAATCCATTGTACGTGAACATTTTTAAATACTACAAATTTAATATAATAAACAATAATGATCTTTATTGGTAATAACAAGCATTATTTTCAGCAGTTATCACAGAAAATAACAGTCATATGGCTAAAAACAAGCTGATAATAATCGAATTGTAGCATAATGAATTAAGCATAAAGTCAACTAACTTTTCTCCTGATGATTTATAAACTGATTTGACTGTTTAAGGAGTGCAAATTTCTACATATTTCCTTATTTTATTATGGCCAGAGCAAAAAAAAATGTCCTCTCTCTTTCTCTTTCTGTGTATATACAGTTGTAGCACCTCTTACTTAGGTAGGAGCTACTGAGGATTTTTGTGAGGTGATGAAAATTTAATCAAGCCTGACTGAGATGCCTCATTGTTTTTGTTTCTGGGCTGGGAGTGGCTCAGGTAGGACTGGGTGATTCACAGATGAGGTCACAAGGACCTCCCACTTCTATTCAGAGGCTGGTGGAAGTTTCTGGAGAGAGAAGTGGGAGGGGAGGTATAGAAATCTGGGGTCTTCTAAGGAGCCCTGACCAATCCCCAGTCTAGATTGGCAAGGGGAAGGCCTCACCTGGGAGCCCCCATTCTGGGGGGGGGTGAGCTTGAGGCCTGGGAGCTTGGGTGCAGCCAGGAGGACAGTGAGATCCTGGAGGAGAAGCACAAAGGAGCAGGAGATCAACGGAGAGTGCTACTGGGGAAGCTCAGGAAAGAGTCCACCGGGTGGTCGGTGAGTGCCACACACCCTGGAAAGGTGTAGAGGCATGCCGGAGCGGATTGGGGTGAGAGACAATCTGGGAAGGAAGCAGAAGTCAGTGAGGGACTGGGGTGTCATGGTGGCAGTGGAGAAGGTCAACGCAGCTGGAGTAGCTGACAGGGCCTGGAGCAAGAGGATGGGCTGGGAATAGTAGTCCATCAGGCCGGCTAGCACAACAGTGCTTCTACACAAACGGGGACCAACTATCCCTACCTGGGTGGTTCTGAGGCCCTGCTTGCAGCATAGCAGGCCTCACCATGTGCTAGTCAGGCTGGAGAAGTGGAGGAGGCCTAGTAAATTTCCTTTGGGCCTGGAAGAGAAAGTACTGTGCAGGAGAGAGGAACTGGAGTTTGAAGAAGCAAGTGATGGGCTGGAGAGAGGAGCCGGAGTTTGTAGGAGCAAGTGATGTGCTGGAGGAAGTGAAGTGATGTATTTACAGAGGTGTATATAGAGGTCCCATGTAAATTGTGAACTAATTCTTTGGGGCATCCCACAACATCCCACTCCCCATCCAAGTTCAATTCCCCTAATAAAACAAAACAACGTACCATGCTGTTCTGGGATTCTGAAGCGGTATGGATTCGATTGAGGTCAGTGTAAGCAGATGAACCACAACACTCAGCCACCCCTGAGGGGGACATTGGCTACATTTGGGTCTTGTATCTGGGATACATCTGCTTCAAGTAATTCTACCAGTCATTACCCCTAGCAACAGAAGTTAACTGAGCCAAGGAAATGTGACTGTTTTGCTATTAGTGGGGACTAAACCGGGAAAAGGACTATGTGATTTTGCTTTGATACAAAATTGTGAGTGCCATTGCACATAGCGACCAGCGGGAGCAGTTGCCAATTGCTGTTCCTGCCTACCCAGTTGCTCCAACCAGAGCTGGGGCAGACACTTACACTATTCTGCAATTCAGTGACTTTGTTACCATGTGTCGTTACCCATGGAAACCACGGTGGGGGATCGGGCCCATGGATTACAAATGTGTCCAGAGCTATACAAGGGCCAGACACCACCCACTGGATTACAAATATGCCCAGTGATCTGCAAAAGCTGGGCATCTTGAACTTGCTTTGCTCCAACTCCTGCTTACAGAGAAGTGAGCCTGGGACTGTTTCTGTTAAGGGGAAGAGACTGTGTTAAAAGTGTGTTTTCCAGCAGTACAGTGGCTACTACAAATACTGTTGCTACCGGCAGCCATCAGCAAGGTCAACATGTATGGACAAGTCCTGTTAGCGTCAGCTTGTCTGCAAATTTTCATCCTCCACACAAGGGGTTACAGCAGCGTGATTTGCAGCAAGCCTGTGTATCAGGACCTTTTGGCGAAAGCTCATCTGGATATGTGTGGGCAGCCCTGGAAGAGTCTCAGAGCTTGCAGCTAGCTTCAGACACCACAAGGAAGATGGCGGAAGGTGGTCACACAGTACCAGCGCTCACCTGATTGCCAAAGAAGCTGGTGCGGACCCTGATAGATGTGTCTGATCTGCCCGGATTGCCAGTTTCCAACCGTGGGGGTCACTGCCTGGGCCCAGTACGGCCATTGTGATGAACTGCTGACCCGGATGGTTTCTGCACAGCAGGGGCTACAATATTACACAGTGGACCTGCACTCAGGGTGATGTGATCCGCAGTCTTGGAGGGATCGAGCCTGGTGTTACCACCCAAAGCCTGGGTCGAGTTGCAGCCTAGCGACTCCCCTGTGAATACAGAGGACAAGGGAGAAGAGGAGGTTGTCGTGGCCTTTGGTCTGGTCGGGACCTGGGTACCGTAAGTACTACCATACTGGATGTAGAACAAAGAATAGGACCGCACTCAGTCAAAATGAGAACGTGAAAAGTTTATTGTGAACCATCCAAAAACAAATATTAATAATCTAGACAGACAAAGTGAGGCACCGTGGAAAGGTTGACGCGTTTCACAGAGAAAGAATCCGCTTAATCATAATTATGTTATGATTCAGCGGATTCTTTCTCCGTGAAGCACGTCAAACATTCTCATTTTGACTGAGTTTGGTCCTATTCTTCATTCTACACTTTGCCTTGGACAGCGGACTCCAGACCAGCACCTGCTCAGATGGGATTAGCTTTGATCCACACACCTGGAGCGGTTCCCTTCCTTCTTTGGTTAACTGCCATACTGGAGCCCGGGGTTCCTGAAATGCCAGCCAAACCCTACGCCATACCCATCCCAGTGAGACCGGTTCCAGCAGCGGTGGGAAGTGAGTTCCTGGAGGAGCCAGCTGGGGATGCTGAGGTCAGGGCCATAGACTGGGGGTCACCCAGACTGCTGGCAGAGTTTGGCACTATGAAGCACCTGGCGAAGTGGTCATCTCCTAGTTAAGGTTCAGAGGAAGAGTGGGTGATGGGGGGTGTGCACACTTGTGATGCCCTCTCAGAGGAGGGTGAATCAGGGCCTTCACCACATCCAAGCACTACAGCAGGCATCCCCAGTGCCAGCCATCATAACTTCTACAACAAGCCCTCCACCACCCAGACCAGAGCAGCAACATACCGCCAACTGGTGGTCAAGTTGTATGACACCCTAGTTTTGTCGGGGAGAGGGAAGGTCAAGAGATTCAATTCCCCTAATAAAACAAAACAAATCCAAGTACCAGCCTGTTCTGTGTTTTCTCTGAAGCCGTATGGATGTGATTGAGGGCAGTGTGAACCACAACACTCAGCCACCCCTGAGGGGGGCATTGGCTACACAGTATATATGTGGGGGAAGTAAAGCTGGAACTTTTAATTTTACAGGTATAAAAAGGGATGCATGAATGGCAGTATTAAGGGGCAAGTGTGTGCTATTATTGATAGGCGGCACACGTCGCAGGCCAGTCCAGAGACCATTCAAAATGGCAGACAACAGTGTTAGTGCATGCATTGAACAGAGTGTGGTGATGAAGTTTCTTGAGAACGAAGGCGCAAAACCCGCAGATATCTACAGAAGACTTCAAGCACAGTACGGTGATGAAACGCTCAGGCACAGTAAAACATTTGAATGGTGTAAATATTTCAAAGATTTACGTCCATCAGTGACAATCCCGGCCGTGGTGGTTCCCAACCCGCAGCAGTCATTCTTGTGAACATTCAGTGCATGGAAAGCCTGATCCTGGATGATCGACGCATAACATGTCATGAAATTGCACAAGAGACAGATCTTTCGGTGGGAACGGTGAACACAATTTACGAAAAGTTGCATTTTCAAAAAGTTTGAAAAGTGAGGGTACCAAGACTGCTTTCTGCTTTTGACCAGCACAGAAGAGTTGAAGTCTGCACTGCATTGAAAAAAACATTTTGACAGGGAAGGCCAGGATTTTCTGGATCGCATCATTACATGTGACAAAACCTCGGCACATCATTTGGGCCATTGAACCTTTTATTAAGATATAAGAAGAATATCACAACATTCCTTTAAAACAGAAACAGTCCAAAGGTTGCTGTTATTTGAAGGCACTAAACACACCTCCAATATTGTATTTGTGGAACTACCTAATTATAATAGGCCCCCAGCCACAAAAGGCTGACTCAGAGACAATATATCAGCAATCCGCAGAGACCTCCATGTCCCAAATTCCCATTGACCCTACCATGACCAGAATGTGACAGAGTATATCATACCACCCCAACCAGTAGACTAGCTCTAAATTTTTACAGCCTCCAAAGACCACAACCATCAGCTGCTTTTGACAACCAGCCTTACAACCAATCTGATAACAGGGAGGGTGAATGCAAAGTGCCTTCTCTGTCCTTTGACCAACAACTGGATCAGCTCTCCACACTTTCCTGAAATCTTTGAAGTTCCTCCCAAACCAATATAGACATCAATCAGGTAAGTGAATGCAACACTCAGGGAAAATGTTAACCCCTAAATCTTGTCTCCCCTATTCACATAGACTTGTATACCTTTTGCCTATTTTTTTTTTATATGCTTCCCTATCAAGTCACAGCTGCATATAATGCAATAGGACAAAGCTGCTCCCCTGCAATAAAATGATCATCCAGGTAGGTAGGAGACAGAGAAAGGAAAGAAGGTAGCAATTCTTTCAACATCTGTGTGCTACAGCATAACTGTTCAAGCTGAGTATAATTAAAGTGTTACTATGCCCACAACAGTAAAATCAGTCTGTATATGCAGCATAGCATGCTTGTTATACTCACTGTACAACTTAAGGGGTTAATCCTCAGCATTGTTTAAAAAGGCTGTTTTATCCTGTACGCATAGATTCTTCCCTCCTGCACTGTCTGTATGAGAAAGTCCATATAATACACAGCAGGGTGGTAAAGCTGCACATGCTCAGTTTGATCTCTTATGCTGGATAGGACATTTCCTGTTTCAGTTGAACTGTTCAGGTTACATAATATTGTCACACGTGTGGGTGTGTATAGAGACTGTAGTGGAAATCTCCTCCTACTTGAACATACAGCTATGGACAAACTGTGAAGGTTATCAGGAAACCATGGTATACAGATTATCCCAAAGGGTATACAGTGGCAGTATGTAAAATGAAGATGTATTAGCTGTGGGCACTCTGGAAGGGGGAGGGGAGGGGGTGGACAGACAAACTATTTTCATATTACTGGGTTTAGTAACACTTAGTAACACTTTAAGATCTCCACTGGTATTCAACACTTCCAGGAGTACCAATATTATGGTTCCCCACCTCGCACTGTAGTCCTAACCACTCACCCCTTCATCGCTATGGCAGGAAGAATCACATCCCACAGCAGGGGGTCAGGTATCCAGCACTGAACACCTTGTTTTATTAGGAGAATATAGTCACTGGGTTTCTGGCTGAGACTTACCTTGGAAGCTCTTCCAATCAAAAGGAGTGGCTGACTACTCCTGTTGATGAGGCTATACTTCTCTTCACAATCACGTTATCAGGACCCTGTAAAGAAAATAAGATCTAAATTAGGAAAGATCCATATGATTAATCTGTGCTTTTCCATGCAGAGCAAAGTAACACTTTCACTTTAAAGCCCCCCTAGCTCTTGTTTCCGACTCCCTCTTTCCACCTTGGAGCTCCCCCACCTCATTTATTTCTTTAAGAAAGAAACAACTATATGGATACATACCTGTTTTTCTACTTTCAGCAGCTCTGAACACTTGCTGTACTGATGTGGCTCTGTTCCTGGCAGTAAGTCCACAAGTGACTTCATGACATGCTCCTTGGTGAAGGACTTAGTGTGCAGAGGGTGCAACAATATTGCAGCGAGAGCTGCTTGGTTTTTTTTTACATTTTTTATATTTAGATATTTTTTTCTAAAGCTTGTGTTGTGGTTTAATGGCCAGACCACAACTGTCAGGAAAAGACAGCTCTCTTGAGTGTTTCCGCGGTGGTTCTCGCGCTTGTGCACGTTATATCGCACTCTCCCGTGCGCATTCACGCACGCACGTGCCGGAAAAGGCGCCAGGCGGTCCTATTTGAAGCAGCAGGACCCAGCAGCCAGTGCTGTTCGTTCTACAGCGTTCCCTGCACCAGTGACCCTCCGGTGACTACTGTGATTGACTTCCTGTTCCTGAGACCCCGGCTACCCCTCTGGACTTGTTGATATCTGCCTGCATCTGACCCTGGCCTGTTTACGAATTTCCGCTTGTCTGCTCCCTTGTAGTTCCGCTGCCAGCATGTTGCCGACCCTGCCTGTACACGACCGTCCGTTTGCCTGATCCTGCTGTACCGCACCGCCTGCCAGTTGCCGACCTGGACTGAACCACTACTCTCCCGCTTGCACGAGCTTCAGTGGACTTTTGCTAACTGTAGAGGGTAGGGAACTAGAGTTGAGCGAACCTCTGGAAGTTCGGGTTCTGCTGGTCCGGCCGAACTTCGGGACAAAGTCCGGGTCCGGGTCTGGACGGAAACCGAACGATCGCACGGACAACGAACCCCACTGAAATCAATGGGGACCCGAACTTTTAGGCACAAAAATGGCTGTAACAAAGTCCTGGAAAGCCCTAGAGGGCTGCAAAAGGAAGTAAAATGGGGGTAAGGGTAGGGCAAGCGCCCTACAAAAAAATGGGGACAGGGAAATAACTTTAAATATTTAAAAAAAAATAAAAACATAAAAAAATGCAAAAATGGAGGTGAATGTGGATCATCTTCAAACTGTGTCTGAAAAGTATTAATTAACGGTAGAAGCACCTGTGAGCACTATAATAAGCACTTTGAAAAAACAGCAACTGTAAAGCAGGTTATTAATGTCATAGTGGTTTGCAATTGAGCATTAAGTTTACATATGGGCTACAGCAGCAACAACAGCCCAGGGGTAACTAAAGTCACCCCAA
>BLSH010555596.1:61000-82531 GCA_018402905.1 Glandirana rugosa | reverse complement strand
ATACTTTCGCAAGGCACTGTAAATGTGGTTGCCGTGCAGCCAATCCCAGGACGAAGTCGTAGTGATGAAACGCATCGGAATGTGGCTGCAACAGGAAGTGGCGACATACGCAATATCGGAAGTGACGTTCTGGGAGGAGTTAACAACAATCGGGTGAGATATAGAGCTTAGATTTGGTCCGCTGCAACCATGTTATGTTGTTTTTTTTGACCAAATGTGATGCTTTGATTCTCTACATGTGAGTGCAATACCTGTGGTTGAAGTTATATTTTAATAAATCATTTTTTAGACGTTATTTGCACAATTGGAGTTATTTTTCTTTTGCATATTAATACGGGAGAATGTGATCGGATGAATTACAACTCTGAATCGTACAAAGCCTTATTGCCAAACATGAGAATGTGAGGCAAATAGTGTTGGTGAGTGTGCAACCTATGGGGAAGTGGGGACACGTGTTACAATTGGTGTGGTGTGGAAAATATCCAACTTACTACGCTTGACTTTTTATGAACTGTTAATAATCCAGTTATGGATATATTCATCATGGACTGAGTTTGATCTTATGCGCATGTTTTCACTGGGTGCTTTTTTGTTTATTTTTATTTCATTTGCATTTATATGTGTTATATGTGTACTTTTATTACCCTTTATTTATGGTTCAGCGCCACTATTTACATTTATTAAATAATTGTGGGTAGATCTTTTATTTAAACGAATTAGCCATAGTGATTGTTATAACAAACCACCACTGTGCTTCATAATGTTATTGTAGTATCTTGATTTTTGTTGTTTTACTGTTCATATTTCTATGTGTGGAGACACTGTTATTGCTTGTAAATTGATATATAAAAAATTTGCTGTGCAAATATGTCAATTACTGGCACAGGCACCACAACTCACCACCATCATTTTCCTAATATGTTTACAGTTGTATGCAAAAGTTTAGGACAATTTCCATGATTGTCATTTATAAATATTTGGGTGTTTGGGTCAGCAATTTCATTTTGATCTATCAAATAACTGAAGGACACACTAATATTTCAGTAGTAAAATGAGGTTTATTGGATTAACAGAAAATGTGCAATATGCATCAAAACGAAATTAGACAGGTGCATTAATTTGGGCACCCTTGTCATTTTGTTGATTTTGGAACACACAATTGGTTTGGTGAGCTTATTAAGCCTTGAACTTCATAGACAGGTGCATCCAATCATGAGGAAAGGTATTTAAAGTGACCAATTGCAAGTTGTTGTTCTCTTTGACTCTCCTCTGAAGAGTGGCAACATGGGGGCCTCAAAACAACTCTCAAATGACCTGAAAAAGATTGTTCTACATTATGGTTTAGGGGAAGGCTACAAAAAGTTATTGCAGGAAATGGAAGACCACAGGCACAGTTCTTGTTAAGGCCAGAAGTGTCAGGCCACATAAAATATTGGAGAGGCAAAGGCGAAGGATGGTGAGAAAGGTCAAAAACAGCCCGCAGACCACCTCCAAAGACCTACAACATCAACTTGCTGCAGATGGTGTCACTGTGCATTGTTCAACAATTCGGCGCACTTTGCACAGGGAGAAGGTGTATGGGAGATGCGAAAGAAGCCTTTTCTGCACTCACGCCACAAACTGAGTCGCTTGAGGTATGCAAACGCACATTTGAACAAAGATTGAGTTATTTGGTCATAGCAAGGGGCGTTATGCATGGCGGCAAAAGAACAGAGCGTTCCAAGAAAAACACTTGCTATCCACAATAAAATTTGGTGGAGGTTCCATCATGCTGTGGGGCTGTGTGGCCAGTTTTGTAAGGAGGAGTGGTCCATAATACATTCATCCAGAATCAAGACACTCATTACAGGCTATAGGAAGCATCTAGAGCAGGGGTAGGGAACCTGTGGCTCTCCAGCTGTTGTAGAGCTACATTTCCCATGAGGCATTGCAAGGCTGATGGATACAATTACTCCCAGAAGCATGATGGGAAATATAGTTCTACAACAGCTGGAGAGCAGCAGGTTCCCTACCCTTGCTCTAGAGGCTGTTATTTCTGCTAAAGGAGGCTTTACTAAATATTCATGTGATTTTTCATTTGGGGTGCCCAAATTTATGCACCTGTCTAATTTCATTTTGATGTATATTGCAATTTTTTTGTTATTCCAATTAACCTCATTTCACTACTGAAATATTACTGTGTCCTTCAGTTATTTCATAGATCAAAATGAAATTGTTGTTCCAAACACTCAAATATTTATAAATGACAATCATGGAAATTGTCAAGGGTTCCTAAACTTTTTCATACAACTGTATTTCCTAGGATTGCCAGTAGCATCTAGTGGCAATAATGAAGTATTATTCCTGGACGGCGATCCTTGAGGACAAGTATGACAAATTCTAACGTATGTGGCCAGAGACGGCTCTCTAATTAGGCAAATTAGGCGGTCGCCTAAGGCCTCGCACTCACAGGGGCCTCGCAACTGCCTAATTTGACACTGACACCAGCACCGAGATAGCGAGTACTGACACCAGCACCAAGATAGAGAATATTGACACCAGCACCGAGATAGCGAGTACTGACACCAGCACCGAGATAGAGAGTATTGACACCAGCACCGAGATAGAGAGAACTGACACCAGCACCGAGATAGAGAGAACTGACACCAGCACCGAGATAGAGAACACTGACACCAGCAATGAGATAGAGAGTACTGACACCAGCACTGAGATAGAGAGTACTGACACCAGCACCTAGATAGAGAGTACTGACACCAGCACCGAGATAGCGAGTACTGACACCAGCACCGAGATAGAGAGTACTGACACCAGCACCGAGATAGCGAGTACTGACACCAGCACCGAGATAGAGAGAACTAACACCAGCACCGAGATAGAGAACACTGACACCAGCACTGAGATAGGGAGAACTGACACCAGCACCAAGATAGTGAGTACTGACACCAGCACCGAGATAGAGAGTATTGACACCAGCACTGAGATAGAGAGTACTGACACCAGCAACCGCGATAGAGAGTACTGACACCAGCACAGAGATAGAGAGTACTGACACCAGCACTGAGATAGAGAGTACTGACACCAGCACCGAGATAGAGAATACTGACACCAGCACCGAGATAGAGAGTACTGACACCAGCACTGAGATAGAGAGTACTGACACCAGCACCGAGATAGAGAACACTGACACCAGCACCGAGATAGAGAGTACTGACACCAGCACCAAGATAGAGAGTACTGACACCAGCACTGAGATAGGGAGTACTGACACCAGCACCAAGATAGAGAGTACCGACACCAGCACTGAGATAGAGAGTACCAACACCAGCACTGAGATAGAGAGTACTGACACCAGCACCGAGATAGAGAGTACTGACACCAGCACTGAGATAGAGAGTACCGACCCCAGCACCGAGATAGAGAGTACTGACACCAGCACTGAGATAGAGAGTACTGACACCAGCACCGAGATAGAGAGTACCGTCACCAGCACCGAGATAGAGAGCACTGACACCAGCACCGAGATAGAGAGTACTGACACCAGCACCAAGATAGAGAGTACTGACACAAGCACTGAGATAGGGAGTACTGACACCAGCACCAAGATAGAGAGTACCGACACCAGCACTGAGATAGAGAGTACCAACACCAGCACTGAGATAGAGAGTACTGACACCAGCACCGAGATAGAGAGTACTGACACCAGCACCGAGATAGAGAGTACTGACACCAGCACCGAGATAGAGAGTACTGACATCAGCACCGAGATAGAGAGCACTGACACCAGCACTGAGATAGAGAGTACTGACACCAGCACCGAGATAGAGAGTACTGACACCAGCACCGAGATAGAGAGTACCGACACCAGCACCGAGATAGAGAGTACTGACACCAGCACCGAGATAGAGAGTACTGACACCAGCACCGAGATAGAGAGTACTGACACCAGCTCCGAGATAGAGAGTACTGACATCAGCACTGAGATAGAGAGTACTGACATCAGCACCGAGATAGAGAGTACTGACACCAGCACCGAGATAGAGAGTACTGACACCAGCACCGAGATAGAGAGTACCGACCCCAGCACTTTAAAGCTATTATATATGCAATTTATAAAGTTAATTTTTTTATCGCTTGAATTATCTTTCCCATTATGGGCGATGAGTGGGGCCTCATGTCTAGGTTTTGCCTGAGGCCTCACAAAGCCCAAAGCCGCCTCTGGATGTGGCAGCCCTGGATAGACCATTTCCCACCTTCTCAGATGACCTCCAAATTCTTAGAAATGTAAAGGTTACACATAGTGCAATTTAACAACCCCTGGGGTACCCATCTCCCTCCCCTTTCTATTTTTCTTCCCTTTCTCTCTCTCCCACTCTTTCCTTTTTCGTCATGCAGTTTGCTTTCACATGCTTCCCCCCCTCCCACTTCGCTGAGCTTTTGTTGGCTTCAGATGTATAGGGTTGGCCGTGGCCATCTAGCTTTACCCTTACCCCCCTTTTTAGTGCCAGGCCTTCTACTCATATCCTCATGCTAGTACACTGGTAGTTTAGATGACATGATATTGGTTCGATTGCCTGTATGTTGTCCTTTTGGCATCTCTTGTGCATAAACAACCCTTTTGTCTTGGATCCTCAGATTACTCTTACTAGTCGATGCTCCGTAAACCTTGCTTTTTCAAGTTCTATTACGTCATACGAAGGTTACCGCTCTCATTTTATATTTGGTGAGCAATGTCTGTACAAGGGTATTGATATTGTATGTTTACACATTGATTTGGTATCACATTTACCTTTCTTGTTATATTGAAAATTTTCAATAAAAAATCAGTAAAAGAAGTATTATTCTATACACTAGATGGCGTTGAAAAAAATATATATTGAGGAAATAAATGTATAAAAAGATATCCAAGGAACTGAGAATGTCAATCAGCAGGGTTCAAACTCAAATCAAGAAGTAGTAAATAAGACGTTTTCAAGGGGAGGCCAAGTAGACCAACTCAAAATTTCAGCCACAACTGGGCTTTTTGTCAAGAGGAATAGGCAGCTTTACCATCTGAGAAGATAAAGAGCCTCATCCACAAATACCACAAAGTAATTCAAGCTGTCATTGATGTTAAAGGGGGTAATACACAGTATTAAGTAAAAATTTGGTCTCATCTCTCCAAATCACTTTGTGCCAGAAGGTTTGAGGCTTGTCTCTGTGCTGTTTGGCGTATTGTAAGTGGGATCGTTGTGACATTTGTGTAGTAATGGCTTTCTTCTGGCGACTCGACCATGCAGCCCATCTTTCTTCAAGTGCCTCCTTATTGTGCATCTTGAAAAACCCACACCACCTGTTTTGGCTTGAAGTCTTTTGTGGTATTATTGGATGAGACTCTTTATCTTCTCAGATGGTAAAGCTGCCCATTTCTCTTGACAAAAAGCCCAGTTGTGGCTGAAATTTTAAGTTGGTCTACTTGACCGTGGTTTGGTTTCAACAGAACACCTCATTTTCCACTTCTTGATTAGAGTTCGAACACTGCTGATTAGCATTCTCAATTCCTCAGATATCTTTTTATATCCCTTTCCTGTTTTATACAGTTCAACTATCTTTTCCTGCAGATCCTTTGACAATTCTTTTGCTTTGCCCATGATATAGAATCCATAAACATCAGTGTAGCACTGGATTAAAGATGCAAGGGTTTCTCATGTAAACTTATGAGCACAACTGTATCTTTCCATTGTTCATCATCAGAAGACCCTATAAATATCACACTCCCATATTCATTTAATACTTTGACCTATCTCCAACTGAGTTTGTATTGCTCTTTTTAACAATATCAAAGAATACTTAATATTTAATATAAAACAACATGTAGGTATATTTACAACGGAGGGAACTAGGGAATCAGGGGGAATTGCTATTGGGATTATGACGGTGCTTTTGAATAAATTCACAACTGACGACTTAATAAAATCATATTTTTTATTAATATCCATTAAAAGCAGTTTTTAGTGAACACGGACACCAATCTGACTGAATATAATCCATATTAAAATATAATGCATGAGATACACAATTCCAATGATGACAATGCAGTATGATGGTCGATATCCTACATGTTTTGCCCAGTTATGGCTTCATCAGGGATTTTAGTGGGCCATCATATAGATCAGGGATAAGCAATTAGTGGACCTCCAGCTGTTGCAAAACTACAAGTCCCATCATGCCTCTGCCTCTGGGTGTCATGCTTGTGGCTGTCAGAGTCTTGCTATGCCTCATGGGACTTGTAGTTCTGCAACAGCTGGAGGTCCGCTAATTGCATATCCCTGATATAGATGCTCAATGCTATATATTGACAAAAAATAAGAAAGAGAAACAAATAAATGATTCATAATGATTCAAGGCAAGGATCATAATAAGGTCTAATTATTGAAGTTTAGAATTTAGAGTAATTGCGTTCACCTCCCATAACTTGGTCTAACTGTCAGAGCCAGGTACAAATGAGGTTCCCCGCCACAACATACGTCACACCGGGGAGGGGTAGCGCTGCATGCCCACAAGCGACCAAATATGGACAGCTAGATATTAAAAATAAAACAAAAAAAAAAAAACAAAAAACAATGCATGGTAAGTGTTTGAATAGAGTAGACACAAAGTGCATAAATGAAAATAATGCACTTTGTGTCTACTCTATTCAAACACTTACCATGCATCGTTTTTTTTTTTTTTTTTTTAATATCTAGCTGGCCATATTTGGTTGCCTGTGGGCATGCAGCGCTCCCCCTCCCCAGTGTGATGTATGTTGTGGCGGGGAACCTGACAGTTAGACCAAGTTATGGTCTAAAATCCCTGATGAAGCCATAACTGGGCGAAACATGTAGGATATGGACCATAATACCGCATTGTCATCATTGGAATTGTGTATCTCATGCATTATATTTTAATATGGATTATATTCAGTCGGATTGGTGTCCGTGTTCACTAAAAACTGCTTTTAATGGATATTAATAAAAAATATGATTTTATTAAATCTTCAGTTGTGAATTGAATCAAAAGCACCGTCATAATCCCAATAGCAATTCCCCCTGATTCCCTAGTTCTCTCCTTTGTAAATCTAGCATAAAAGGGATGAGGTGCTGACGTGCATTGTGTCGTCATATTGCCTAAACCATTACAACATGTAGTTATAATTTACCCACAAATACATATTTACAGTATTAGCAGCATTATTTGTATGTTTTGCAGCTAAACATTTTTGTAGAATAATGCAATTTCAATGACATGCAACGTTAATTTGTATTTTTTAAAAATATATCATTAAAATGTTCCATGATGGAAATCCTAAATTGTTTTGGTGTGTTTTTGTCTTCACTTCATCTCTATCAATATACATATTCTAGCAGGAGGGACTAGCAGCATTATAACTAGGGCCAGTACAGGGCAGGGGTCGATGCCCTGGGCGCTACAATTTCTGGAGGAGAGGGGGCGCCATCAGGGGGGACAGCCCATTTGACTGTCCCCAGGCTGCTTTGGCTGCTCTTCAGCAGAGAAGGAAGGGGGTGGGTGGAACCAGAGAGAAGACAGAGCGCCGCGATCTGCAAGCTGTAGCAATAAAACAAGAACAAATCTTTCCCCAGTCCCGACCTCTTCTATATCAATCCGTCAGCCAGGAGTACATGTACTTGTCGCACATGACAGGAGATTACTACGCGGCGGCACCCAAAAATGAAGAAAGAGTCCGCTCGGCTGGGGAAAGTTTTGTTCTTGTTTTATTGCTACAGCTTGCAGATCGCGGCACTCTGTCTTCTCTCTGCCTCCGCCCACCCCCCTTCTTTCTGAGGGATTCCTCTAAGTGGGATCGCTCAGTGCCCCAGGCCCAGTAGCCAGCCCCCAGGACCAGTAGCCAGGACGCAGGACCAGCAGCCAGCCCCAGGACCAGCAGCCAGCCCCCAGGACCAGTAGCCCCCCCCAGGACCAGTAACCACCCCCAGGACCAGTAGCCAGCCCCCAGGACCAGTAGCCAGCTTCAGGACCAGTAACCACCCCCAGGACCAGTAGCCAGCCCCCAGGATCAGCAGCCAGCCCCCAAGACCAGAAGCCTGTCCCCAAGACCAGCAGCCAGGACCAGTAGCCAGCCCCAGGACCAGTAGGCAGCCCCCAGGACCAGTAGGCAGCCCCCAGGACCAGCAGCCATCCCCCAGGACCAGCAACCAGCCCCCAGAACCAATATCCAGACCCCAGGATCAATAGCCAGGCCCCAGGACCAGCAGACAGACTTCAGGACCAGCATTCAAACTCCAAGATCTGCAGCCAGACCCCAGCCCCAGCAGCCAGACCCAGTAGCCAGACCCTTGGCCCCAGCAGCCAGGCCCAACGACCAGCAGTCCAGTTCCAGCAGGCAGGGCCCAGCAGCCAGACCCCAGGTCCCAGCAGCCAAAATCCAAAACCAGCAGCCCGGCCCCAGAAGTCAAGCCCCAGGACCAGCAGCCAGACCCCAGGACCAGCAGCCTAGCCCCAGCCAGACCCCAACAGCCAGACCCCAGGCCCTAGCAGTCAGACTCATGGCCCCAGCAGCCAGACCCTAGGGCCAGCAGCCAGGCTCCAGCAGCCAGACCCAATAGCCTAGCAACCAGGCCCCAGCAGCCAGACCCCAGGACCAGCAGCCAGACACCAAGTGCCAGACCCTTGGCTAGGGTTGCACCTCATCCCTTTAAACCCGAACACATATGTATTACACAGGTTCTGAGACTAATTTAATGCAGATAAGCCACCAAGTGAGTTTAATTACCACCTTAATCAGCCACAAAACCTTTGTAATTAACACGTGTTCGAGTTTTTTTTTTTAATATATATATTTTATTAAAGTTTTGACAGTACAAAAAGGTCCCTGACTTGCAAGGGGTGCACACTAATTAATGTTAATGGCAAAATGTTAGATACACAATGAAGAGAAAAAAGAGGGGGTGAGAGGGGATGAGAGGGTGGGGGGAGGATAAGGAGGTGGAGGAATAGGTTTACCCAACATCCTACTCAAACTGGGGAGAAGTTCTTAAAAGTCTTTAAATGAATCCATGAGGAGACTTATAAGAGAGAGGAGTACCAGAGTGTTGTGGTACAACTTTGCTGGAGGGGAAGGTGCCACAGGAGGTTGAAAGATCCTGTTGAGGAGAGAAGATGAGGAATACCCTAATTTTTAGCCCCGATTGGGCACCACAATACAATTTTTGCACCTTATGGCGGAGCCTACTGACCATGCCGAGAGCTTGAGAAGGGGGTATGGATATGGAAGAGTTTGTGAAGGAACTGGTCGTTTTGCAAATGAGCCTCTAGGGCAGGTGATATAGAGGAAAATGTTGACTGGTCAGGTGTCAGAGATTGAATGACTAAAGATAAGAAAGTGGGATATTTCCCAAGTTTGACCAGACATAAAGCTGAGCTCATCAGCAGACCGCCAGGGTCATGGCCGGCATCAGAACCAAGAATTCATTTTTATATTAGGGGTGTCAGCGGAAGCATATTTTTGAAGAAGGCGTTGGCTGTGGTGTGAGGGACTTTTTCCAAAAAGTGTGCCCACTTGTGTGAGAAAGTACAAGTCGCCAGTTGATTTGATGCCACCGTCTCCAGGTATTCCATTTTCAACAGTTTGTATAGGTATGTTTTGACCTCTTCAAGTGATGGCGGGGTAGAGGATATCCATTTTCTCAGTATGGCCCTGCGTGCTGTAATATAGCAAGAGGAGATCCATGCCTTGTTTTGACACAATATTGTCGATTGCAGGGTGGTTAAGGAGGGTATCACCGCGTCCAGGTTGCCAAAGACTAGTGAATATATGCACCCATGTGGGTTGAGGTCTGTTTTCTGGGCAGTAAAGTGCTCCACCTTGTTCCAGAACGATTTTACTGCTGGGCAGAGCCACAGTTTATGAAGTAGCGAGGGTCTGGGTGACTTACACCAAGTGCAGAGTGTTGATTCTGTGTCCAGTTTGGAGGGTTTGTAAGGGATATGGGCTCTATATAAAAGTTGAGTTGAGTTGTTGTTCCCTCCAATACTCATTGAGGACCAGTTTGCAGGTGGAGTTGTAGCCCATTAGAATGGTGTGGAAAGCGTCCGACGAGCTCAGATCTTTTTCCCAGGATGATACCGATGGTTTCTTGGTTGCCGATGATGCTTGAGCCTGTAAGGCTTTTTAGAGGTCTGAGATTCTACGAAGCCCATGATGAAGAAGGGAGTCCATAATGGATGGGTAGAAACGTGATCTGGCTTGAAAGCCCAAGCGGGAGGCGAAAGCTGTGGCAGATTTTCAGTATTTCCCTCCAAGCGACTGCCGTGTCCCTTATCAAAAGATTATTCTTGAGATGCGAGAGAATATGCTTACTCCCGCAGAAAAGAAAATTTGAGATGATGTATGGGGAAGACATCTCTGCTTCGAGGATGTAGTTACAGTATCTAGAGGATTTGATGGTCCAATCCAAGCCTACCCTTAGAAGGCAGGCCAGATTATATAATCTTGTGTTGGGGAGGTTGACCCCCCCTTCCGACTTTGGCAGAAAAAGTTTTTGTAGGGCGATGCGGGGTTTGCGGCCATTCCATATAAAAGTGGATGGTGTGGAATGAAGCCGCTGCACATCTTTGTGTTTCAGCAAAAGTGGGACCGTTTGAAGGGGATATAACAGTTTTGGAAACCAGACCATTTTGTAGAGATGACTTCTGCCCATTAGGGATATAGGGAGAGATGTCCACTGTTTCAGTTCTTGTGTCATTTTTTGTATTGTGGGGGAGATGTTCAGTTTCTATACGGAAGAGGGGGTTTTACCTATCTTGATGCCCAGGTAGGTGATGTAAGTTTTGGCTATGGGGAATAAAGAGAATGGCGCTCATTGGGGGGTATGAGCCGACATAAGTGGGAGGATTTCACTTTTAGAGAAGTTAATGTGAAGGCCAGAGCATTGTCGAAACCGGGCAAAGGTGTCCCTAATTATTGGCATATCTGTTGCTGGGTTAGCTGAGAATATTAAGATATCGTCCGCAAAGAGGGCAGTTTTTAGTGATTGGGAGCCTATTTGGATTCCTGTGAGTGTGGGGTGTGAGTTTAGATATCTGGAGAGTGGCTCTAAGGCCAAATTGAAAAATAGGGGGGATAGAAGGCATCCCTGTCTGGTACCTTTGTGGAGGCGTTGCGCGTCGGATACCATACCAGCTGCCACCACCCTCAACTTAGGGGCGGAATACATAGTATCGATTAGATGACAGAAGGGGCCGGAGAAGGCAAATTCGTTCAGAACTAGCCTGAGCCAATGGAAACTTACATTGTCAAAGGCTTTCTCCGCGTCTAAGGTTATAATTGCTGGGCCTCTGGCACGGCCCGCCCTCGCTCTCTCCAGAACCATAAGGGCCTTCCTAATGTTGGATGTGGCAGATCTGCCCTGGGTGAAGCCTGCCTTGGCTGGGTGAAGGAGAGAGGGCATAATGAGTGCCAGTCTAGAAGCCATTATTTTGGTGAAGATTTTGGAGTCAATATTTAGGATAGAGATGGGATGATAGGAACCGGGGTCTAGAGGGTCTTTACCCTTTTTTGGGATGAGTTTAATGTGAGCTTGGAGCCCTGTGGGTAGGTAGGCATTACCATTAAGGATTCCCTGATGGACTGATTTGAGAGTCGGGGTGATGAAGGATTCAGTGAGCTTGAAAAATTCGGAGGTGAATCCATCAGGGCCTGGGGCCTTGCCTGGAGTCTTGATAGTTTTCAAAATATCTAAATCCATGACGGGGGCATTCAGACTGTCTAGGCATTGTCGTGGGATGCGTGGGAGAGAGGTGTGTTTCAGAAAGTCCATGGCACTCTTCTCGTCTATGGGATCGTGACTATAGAGGGATCCATAAAACTCTTGAAGAATAATTTTTTTGTTTTGGGAGATGAGGTCGTGTTGCCCTCTTTGTCTCTTAGTGTGGTTATGTGGGTCATGGTGTGGTGGCCTCTGCATAGTCGGGCCAATAGTTTGCCAGGCTTATTGCCATGTTTGTGGAATTTCAATTCTTGATGTGAATGGTAGAGTCTTTCTTGTGTCTCTGCTCAAACATCAAACTTTGTTGGCTGTGAGGTTTGTGTAGGCAGCCCGGAGGGAATTGCTTGTGGCAAGCAATTCTGAGGAGATCTTTTTTTAAAGGCTGAGGCATAGGATATTATCCAGCCCCTCAGAATGGCCTTACCTGTTTCCCAAAATAGGTTAGAGTCTTCTAGATGAGCCGCGTTGGTGTCCATGAATTCAGTCCATGTATCGCAGAGTAATTGTTTAAGGGAGGTGTCCTTGGCTAGGTAGGAGGGAAATCGCCAAATTTTGGGGCTGGTAGGGTGAGATAAGTCTGACAGGTGAAGGGATATTGGGGCATGGTCGGAAATAGCAATTTCATGTATAGTGGGGTCCCTTGCGAAAGTTAGCATACTATTATTTAGAAAAAAGTAATCAATTCTGGATAGGGAGCTATGGGGAGCGGAAAAGAATGAGAAGTCTTTTCCCTCTGGGTATTGTAGTCTCCAAATGTCTGTGTAGTGAAGGCTGTCTGCCCATTGGGAGAGCAGCGTTGGGGATGATGGTGTTATCGGGTTGCTCATCGTCCTATCTCTCAATCCGTCTTCCTTGGGGGACATAACAGAATTGAAATCTCCCACGCAGATGTGAGGTAGATGTAGATGAGGGGCTATATGTTCCGATAGGGAGTGGAAAAAGGATTGGGTGGGCGAGTTAGGGGCATAAACTGCTGTCAGAGCCCACTTTTTGTCTTGGTTTTAAAGTACAGCCGTAAAGAACCGACCATCAGAGTCTGCGTGTGTGGAGAGTATCTCGCATGGGGTTTTCTTATTTATTAGCAATATAACTCCTGCCTTTTTCCCGAACGATGGGGATCCGACTACTTGGCCCACCCACAATTTGCGCAAGCGATGAAAGTCTGTGTTATCAAGGTGGGTCTCTTGCAGGACCGCTAGATCTGCTCGTAACCTTTTTAGATGTCTAAGGATGGACATTCTCTTACATGGGGATCAGAGTCCCTTCACATTCCATGATAGTATTTTCAAGAAGGTGGCTGTTGGAGGTAGAATAGTGCGATGCTAGTGTGGTGCAAAGGGCTGATGGTCTCATTGTTGGGGCATGGATGAAGTGAGTTGGTGTTGTATTGTTGTGGAGATAGGGTAAGGGAGGTGGGGGAGTAGTAATGTTGGGGGGAATGGGGGTTGTCGGGCCGGCTGGAACTGAACCACCATACAAACAAGTGAACAATATGATAGAATCATCCAACCAAGCCCACAGAGGACTGCACTTCACTTTTTTCCTCATGTGAAACTCCTGGCCGACACAGCATGACCGAGAATGAGAAGATTCTTTTGCACGCGAGAGATGAGCCAGACTCCATCGGGCGGGTGGCCACAAGATAGGGTGGTCAAACTACAGCAACCCCATAATGGAGAAATTGCTGGGCTTAGTTATACATCTCAGTGAGGCTATGTGAGGCAGAGAGTGGCTATGGTATCTTGAAAAACAGGAGGAAGAGGGTATGCAATAACAAACACAATGTGTGAACACATTCAACAAAAGGGGGATAACAACTGAGGGTGTCGGCGTGCAGTATTGGACTACTGACACCTACCTGGATCAGCAAGAGAGTATGAAGATCCCGAACAGTGTAATAGAGAGAGTGGCACAGCCACATGATACATCACCCAAGTCCTGTAATCAATATTCTTCGGGGGAGAGAAGGTGGTTGGCTTTATGCCCATCTGTTGGAACGAGAAACATCTGTTTAGGCGGGTCCTTCCTTGGGCTGCGTTGATTGCGTGAGGTGCCTGAGTCTGGGCTTGAACTTTCTGGGGGAGCTGACGTATCCATGGGGAGATGTAAAGAGGATTCCAGAAAGTGTCTCGCTTCCTCTGGTGTATGGAAGGTTTTCTGTTCACCGCTGGGAGTAGAAAAGCGCAAAAAAGCCAGCTGGGCCAGTGAACATCGAATGCCTTTTTGATAAAGCGCTGAGAAGACTGGTTGAAGGGCTTTACGTTTCCTGGAGACTTCCTGGGAATAGTCCGCAAATAGGAGTAACTTGTTCCCCTCTAGTCGCAGAGCCTTGGAATTGCGGAATGATCTCAGTATGTTATTTCTGTCAGCATAATTAAGATATCGCACAATCACTGGTCTTGGTGTGCGGCGGTCATTAGAGGGCGCTCCTACCCTGTGAGCTCTCTCCACAGTGCAAGAGAATGAAGACCTAGGGCCTGAGGGATATGAATAGAGCACATGTCCATTAAGGATTCTGAGTTGAACGATTCAGGGAGGCCTATTACCCTTAGGTTGTTTCGTCTCGAGCGATTTTCCAAATCGTCGAGTTTATCAAGTATGTATTGTTGCATGTGTTTAATTTCTCTTTCAGTGGTGAAGGAAGCCTGCATTTCATCTTCTATTTCTGAGACCCTACATTCCATGTCTGTCAGGCATTTGCCTTGTTCCCCGTGCTCTCTGCTGATCTGCGCAATGACCGCTGCTATCGCTCTGTCCACGGCCGCTGTGATCGTGGGCGATAATAGGGCAGCTACCGCCTGAGCGAGGCCGGCGTATTGTTCATCTATCCCCGCAGGGGGAATTTTGATGGCTGCATCGGGGTTGTTTGTGCCGTTCTATGTCTGGGGAGTTGTTCCAGCCTCTGGCTGAGGGACACTGGCGGCCATGTTGGAAGTGTCCGGCCCGTTCCCTGTGTTATGACCGGCCTGTGGTGGGGCAGCTGGCGGGGAGCTGTGGACCAAATACCTCTCCATGGGGTGCACAGGCGTGTGTAGTGCCCGATGGGGGGTCGCTCACCTTCCGCGGGCATTTGGAGCCGCTTTTGTAAGCAGGGAATTCGGAGCCGCTGCGCACCGCTCCTCTCACATCAGGCGTCGGAACCGGAAGTTCCATGTGTTCGGTTTTAAAGGGATGAGTTGGCAACCCTACCCTTGGCCTCAGCAGCAAGGCCCCAACACCAGTAGCCAGCCCCCCAGGACCATCACCCAGCCCCCAGGACCAGCAGCCAGCCCCCAGGACCTGCAGACAGACCCCAGGGCCAGCAGTCAGACCCCAGGACCAGCAGCCAGATCCCAGGACCAGCAGCCAGCCCCCAGAGCCTAGCTGCCAGGCCCCAGTAGGCAGACCCCAGGACCAGCAGCCAGATGCCAAGCGCCAGACCCTTGGCCAGGGTTGCCATCTCATCCCTTTAAACCCGAGCACATATGTATTACACAGGTTCTGAGACTAATTGAATGCAGATAAGCCACCAAGTGAGTTTAATTACCACCTTAATCAGCCACAGAACCTCTATAATTAACATGTGTTCAGTTTTAAAGGGATGAGGTGGCAACCCTACCCTTGGCCTCAGCAGCAAGGCCCCAGGACCAGCAGCCAGCCCCCAGGACCAGCAGCCAGCCCCCAGGACCATTTGCCAGCCCCCAGGACCAGCAGCCAGACCCCAGGACCAGCAGCCAGGACTAGTAGTCAGCCCTCAGCAGCCAGGCCCCAGGACCAGCAGCCAGACCCCAGGACCAGCAGCCAGCCCCCAGAACCAGCAGCCAGACCCCAGGATGATAAGCCCGGGTTCACACAGGAGCAGTGGGGGAAACTGCATGTGATTCAGACAGGAATTGCACCGCATTCCTGTTCAAATCACATATGATTCTTTACAGTGTGATTTTTATATATTAGTATACTATATATTAGTATTATTATACAGGATTTATATAGCGCCAACATTTTATGCAGCACTTTACAATATAAAAGGGAGACACTACAGTTACAATACAATAAAATACAAGAGAGATAATAGGGCCCTGCTCATAAGAGCTTACAATCTAATAGAGTGGGGCAGGTGGTAAAAAAGGTTGTAACTGTGGGGGATGAACTGATGAAAGTGATAAAAGATTAGTTGGAGACGTGATAGGCTTCCCTGAAGAGATGATTTGAGCTCTTTAATTTTGCATGGGCTCAAATTGCATTGAGAAGGTTTTAGGTATCAGAGCATTTGCACGAGTACTTGTGCAACTGCTTACTATCGACACTGATAGACCCCTTTCACACGGGCATTCTGCTCAGACACCCCATTCTCCTCTATGGAGCAACGGATGTCAGTGGTGACATGTCTGCTGACATCCACCGATCTCCGATCCTCCATGGTCCGTAAAGTCAGACGGATGGAAACCCTATATTTCCATCCGTCTGGGGATCGGATGACAAAGGACGGACGTTCCATTGTCATCCGATTTCCCATAGAGGAGAGCAGCGCTCTGACAGATCTGTCTCTGCACAGTGAGTGGAGACAGATCTGTCATCTGCCTCAGCTCAGTGGGGATCAGCGGAGCAATCGCCGCTTAGCAAAAATGGACCCCGGCGCCCCGCACACGGAACGCCTGTTTGAAAGGGGCCATACCAATTGGCAATACCGGTATCTGTGCAGCTCTAATTATGACCATTAGCAGCAGTATGACCATTCCATTGTAGCCTGGCAGTGGGATAGGGATAGCAGACACCTGTGTTGAGTAAATAAAGATTGCACTTGGAAAACTGTGAAAATACATGATAACCAAAATTGTAAACAGGCAATGCATTAAAAAACCTTTGCAACCCATCACTTAGTGTAAGTGAAGAGTTAAAAAAAAACTTTTATTACTAATCAAGATAAAAAAAAAAAACATATATTTGAATATTTTTTTTTAATTCCTCCTCAGTGCTTTCTTTTTTATTTGTCTCTGGCTGTCCCACTATATTCATGTACCCTCTGTGCTCCCTATGCCACCAGGAGTCTTGTGTGAGCCCCGCAATGTACCACTCCTGTTGATACCATTTATTTTTATCTGATTTAGGAAAAATTTTTTTGACCTTTAGGCTAGGTTCACACTTCTGCGAACTGTACTGCGAATAGATTGCGTTGCGATAGATTAAATTCGCAAGTCATCTCCAATAACATAGTGTTCTACCAGTGCAGTTCACACTGATGCGTTGCGAATCTAATCCGTGAAGAAAAAGGGTCCTGTGCGAGTTTGATCCGTGTGCGATGCAGTGCGTTGCGAATTCAGCTCCATAGACTACAATAGAACACGGATTGAAAACGCAATCTCCCATTCACATCACTGCGATAGCTTCTCCCTCCAACTCCAGCTACAGCTTTGCAGTAGATTCACACCAACACATGTAGAAATCGCACTTGTGTCTTAACTGAAAAAACTTGCATCGCAATAGTATTCAATTTGCAGAAAATTTGCACCGCAGCAGTGTGAACCTAGCCTTAAAGAGGAAGTAAACTCTGCAATCCTTATTGCAATTTTCATCTCATGTGATATGAAAACTAATTTGCAATCCTTGCATAGTATAATGTATATATAATCGCTGTTTACTTAATATTTTTTAGCAGCTTGTAAAAATTTGTCTTCCGGGATTCTGCAGCGCCATCATGAGTACTGTTTCTGACTGATCTTTAGACGTAATTTCCGCCCTTCCTTGACCCCTGCTATAATCTTGCGCATGCGCGATCGTCTATTAGCCAAGCCTCTTTCTCGAGATGATTGCCGCTATACGAGTCTGTTTACCAGGGCGGTTTACTCCCCTTGTGACGTCACACAGTCACAAGGGGAGAATCAGGAAGATGAATGCCCAGTCTCGCGAGTATGCAAAGCGGTGCGCAGACAGCGGAAGACTCGTTAACGCCATGCTCTCGATGCGGAGACGGCACACTCTCACAGGACGGAAAGCGCATGCGCCGGTGACGTAATCAAACTTTACGGGATGGATTGCAAGCAGATGAAACAAGTAAGAAGAATTTCACAGGCAGCGATCAATAGGTTTATTTATGAGGAGTACAATGTTATAAAGTTGCGCTGGAGAGTTTACAACCACTTTAAAGAGAAATATAGCTAAAGCATTTTTGGCCATACTCCTTTTGTGGGTCACAGGAATACAGTTACTTTCACTCTCCTGTGACCCAGAGTCAGCCAAGAACTGGCCATTGCTGTCAGTTGATGTGGCAGAGCTGCTCTAGGCTTTGGAAGGGTACTGACAATATTGTCAGGATCCACCCAGCTGCCTGATTGATAAACGGCTCCATCTCGAGTGCTAGTTTACACCAGATGCAGTTACGTGTGCTTTTTTTCTGCACTAAAAATGCATGCACAGTGTTTTCCATGTTTTCCAATGGCTCTAGTTCACACTAGTGCAGTCAGTTTCTGATGCAGAAAAAATGTAGAGCATATAGTTCACACTAGTGCAGTCAGTTTCCAGTCAGTTTCCAGTGCAGAAAAATGTAGAGCATGCTGCATTTTTTCTGCACAGAACTGTACTGGAACATAGCAAATTGTATCAAAAACCCACTGGAACTGCGTGCGGTGTGAACACAATTTGCTATGATTCCAGTACAGTTCTGTGCAGAAAAAATGCAGCATGCTCTACATTTTTTCTGCACCGGAAGCTAACCGGAAACTGACTGCACTGGTTGGTGTGAACTAGAGCCATTGGAATATATGGAAAACACTGTGCATGCATTTTAGTGCAGAAAAAAAGCACACGGGAATTGCATCTAGTGTGAACTAGCACTCAGCGTCTGACAGAGAGGCGAAGCCACCTGCACCCACCCCCTATCCTGCCTGATGCTCCAGTGAGTTTTGGAGGATCAGAGCGGAGAGTGGTGACTGACAGTCACTGCTCTCTGCTCCGAGCAGACTGAAAGCTGAGTGATCAGCGGTCATGTGATCACTCAGGCTTAGAGCCAATATGGGGGAGCATGGAGGTCAGTATAGATTTATTTTTTATTTATAAACCCCAAACTTTTCCTTTAACCACTTCAGCCCCTGAAGGTTTACCCCGCTTCATGACTAGGCCATTTTATGCGATACGGCACTGCATTGCTTTAACTGACAGTTGCGTGGTCATGTGCCGCTGTACCCAAATAAAACTGATGTCCTCTTTTCCCTTTCTTTTGGTGGTATTTTATCACCTATGCGGTTTTTTTTTTTTTCGCTATAAACAAAAAAAAAACAACAATTTTGAAAAAAAATTATATTTTTTACTTTCTGCTATAAAACATATGTAAAAAAAATGTAGACAATATCATTTCTTCATAAATTTAGGCCAATATGTATTCTGCTACATATTTTTGGTAAAAATAATCCCAATAAACGTATATTGAATGGTTTGCGCAAAAGTTATAGAGTCTACAAACTATGGGATATTTTTTTTTTTTTTACTAGTAATGGCGGCGATCAGCAGCCTATAGCGGGACTGCGATATTCGAGTTGCCTGCAACGCAGAAGTACAGAATAATATACCGTATATACTCGAGTATAAGCCGAGTTTTTCAGCACATTTTTTGTGCTGAAAAAGACCCCCCTCGGCTTATACTCGAGTCAGTGTTTGTGGGTGATGAGTAGATTCACTTTACACAGAGCACGCTGCTTCTAAGTGCCACTCTGTGCATGAAACTGTGACCTAATTACATTGGAATGCAAAGAATGCTGAGAGAGGTGTCAGATTTTCAACTTGATGTCGGGGAGGTGGGCGGGCCCTGGTGTTCGCTGTTCAGTCCCGCCCACCTCCTGATCTCAGTGAAGATCTGCAGCTCTCTCTCTCAGCATTCTTTGCATTCCAATGTAATCAAGTCACAGTTTCATGCATGGAGTGGCTCTTAGAAGCAGCCGCTCTGTAGATTGTGAATCTACCATACTCATCTCATCTGTGTTCTGACTGCAATCCCTGTGTTCTGGCTCCCTGTCCCTATGTTCTGGCTGCTGCATTTCCCACCCTAGGCTTATACTCGGGTCAATAACTTTTCCCAGTTATTTGTGGTAAAATTAGGTGCCTTGGCTTATATTCGGGATGGCTTATACTTGAGTATATATGGTATATAAGTGATTCTGCACAGAGCGGCCACCCTGTAGCAGTAAATCTGCTATAGGGCGATTGTAAAGGGGTTAATACCACTTTTGTTTGTTACCCCCACATTTCATATACCATATGTGCCTGTTGTACCGTTCATTTGTATGAACAAGTCTCCTCTCCTCTTTGTATTGCTTCCTTTATGTGAAATCCCTGGAGTTCCTGCCAGTCCCTCTGCTTTCCTGTTAAAAACTGACCACACTAAGCAGGAGAACACACCGTGGTCAGTTCTCTAGCTATGCTGAAAACTCAGCCTGCTCTCCTGATTAGACTTGTCCCCTCTGCACAGCCATTCAATGGGAAGCTCAGTGTTCTGCTGTTTCTCCTCCCCTAGCACGTATGCAGCTGAGAACAGAGGAAACAGAGGGAAACAGGGAATAAAAGGTATTTAGAATGTTTCTTTTTTATATCTATACACAAATGTTTTGCCTTTCATTTCAATTTTCAACTGAACGGGTTGTTTTACAGGGTGATCATTTACAAACACTTTAAATGATGGTTCTTAAATGATTCTTCTACCTATGGTGTCTTTATTTTATTGCCTAATTTTATTAGTATCACAAGTGAGCTGACAAACCCTCTATGTGATAATATTAGTGCCCATAATTTTTATGGAAGTATGCCAAGGGGAAGGGGTGAGCTAGTTTTGTTTGCAACAGGGAAGAGGTTATATGTGCAAATATTTTCATGCATATCTAATGTGCAATAGTTTATAGTCAGTGTATGAAAATACAGAATAGGATATTAGAACAAAATGACACAGTTTATTTTCCTGACGCCAACATGGCAGCATACTAGTGATAGAGCTCCGCCTCTTGACCTCTCCCTCAGGACCAGTGAATAGCATAAAAAAAGGCATAGTTAGCCTCCCCCCCATTCTTTTTTTCCTCATACCTCCACGAACCAGTGAAGAGTAAGCATGTCCCTACTTCTGCCTCTGTGCAGTAGCTGTCTGGGTTCAAGCCTCTCCCAGTGTGAAGACCCAGTGCTCGGGCCGCTAAATTGCGCTAAAAAGCCTGGGTGCCCCTTCTGTGGGTCTTGATAGGGCCCTACAGTATTTCCTCTTTAGGAACGAAATCTGCCATTATGTAAGTGTCTGTGGGCTGAGGCTTGGGAGGGCCAGCTAGTTCATTCATTTTCCTTTTTTGGTTCCTTGCACCATACAGGGCTGCCTATTCGTTTTATTCGGTGCTGTCTCATATGTGTTCTCCCTTACCTTGGTCTGTCTCTCTTTTGAGTGCCTCCCATGTCTCTATGTTTGTTTGTGTTCTGTTTGCCCATGTGGCTAGACCTTGCTGCCTGGGGCGTCTTGATGACATCATTGGGCTGCGCCGGCCATCTTGTTTATGGGCAAAACCCCGCTGCTGCTAGCAATGAGGGATGCAGTCCCGGGGAGCTCCCCCTGCTGATTTTTAACAGGTAGTAAAAAAAAATGTGTGTGTGTATGTATGTATATATTGGTATGTATGTGTGTGTGTGTATACATATGTATACTGCATTAATATGTTTCCTCTACTTAAAAAAATAAAGAGAAATGTATGTATATATTTATATATATATATATATATATATAAATTTATTTATTTCTTTTGGTAAAAAAAAAAAAAAAAAAAAAAAAAAA
>BLSH010555596.1:15155-26602 GCA_018402905.1 Glandirana rugosa | reverse complement strand
GGGTCTAAGTGTGTGTGTGAGGGGGGGTTGGGCGGTGGGCTCTGAAAACTGGCCTTAACTGCGCATTTTTAAGCCTCAACTGCTCATCTTAACTTAGCCTAATTGTTATTTTACACTTAGTTTACCATTCACAATACCTCTGATTATAACTCCTGCTGAAGAAAGTAGCTTAGCAAAGTCTGGTTGATGATTATACGTCAGTTGTACTTTCGCTCTGCCTGTTAAATATTTCTTTTTCTACATCATGTTAATTAGTAGCATCTGTCTGGCCAAATATATTGCTTTGGTTGGAGATATCTACACCTGCAAAGCCAAACATTCTGGTAATCATATATTGTATCCCTAAATTACCTTTCCCAAGACACATCATTTATCGGTTCTTTAGTATGGCTAATTTATTACATTGCTAATATATAGCCACATTGTGATATTGTTTTCTGAAATCATGGACAGTTGGGTTCAAACAATGGCAAGCCTGTATTACTTTGTAATTAAGCTGAATGGAAGAAAACAACAAGCTGGTTGTTATTTTTGCCTGTAGCTTGTTTTTTATTCAATCCTATGGGGAGCTAAGGTGGCCATACTATATTGATTTGTGGTCTGCTGGCTTTGATTATGAGGCCCCCAATTGTACAGGTGATATGTGATCAAATGTTGGGGATGCTACACCACACCCAAGCACCCCTGGCACTGCCACTGGGAAGGAATTATTCTATTTATGGGATAATATACATTTGTTATAATTTTTTTTTTGTTTGCTGTCACAATCAACACGTTGGCTGATGAGTGTAAGCAGACATAGACAAAACGCACAAAAATGTGCAAGGATCAATCCAGTTACTATCTACTAGATTAGATAAAAATGTAGTATCAGCAATGTTTAGTACATTAGCTTCCTCCTTGTAAGTGAGTTTGATGTTGGCAAAAAAAATATTTTGCTTTGCTTAACCCTTTGACCGCCATTTTAGAGTTGTGACCAAAGCAAGAAGTGAGGAGAGTTTGTTCAATGAGGCCACATGTGCTGGTGACAATGGTCTAAGGTGGGAATTGCGCTCACTTTGTGGAGATGTCCTTTAATTTCCTTTTGCATCTTCAGGACAGGGAATGAATGTATGTCCCTCTAGTGCAGGGATATGCAATTAGCGGATGTTAGGAGAAAATCCTGCATTTTTGGCTCTTTCTAGCGCTATTTGCGGGTGCCCGCGCGCGAACACATGCGCCGGAAACGTTGCGAAACGGCTCTATTTCAACTGTGCACGCCCTGCAGCAAGTGCTGTCTGCTCTGCAGGGTTGAGTGTGTGTTTCCTGAGCGATCTGTACCTGATTACCTGTTCCTGTGACCCGGCCTGCCTGACCTTATTGATTTCCGCCTGCACCGCCCCCTGGCTTGCCTACGACCACTCTCCTGCCTGATCCTCTGATACCTTTGCTGCCCGCCTGTTGACGACCCTGCTTGGACCCGACTACCCACCTGCCTGCTCCTCTTGTACCGCACCGCCAGCCCGGTTCACGACCCAGCCTGTACGAACACGCTACTAGTGCTCTAGTGTCCCAACCGAATTCCTATCAACACCAGTGACCCAGTCCGACCCTCGTGCCATCCTGCATTCCCAAGCCACCTGTCTACTCTACCAGGGGTTCCCAAGTCAGGGTCGTAAGGGAGGTTGCCCACTGCATAAGCCAGACTCTTCCACCAGGTATGTGACAGTATCAGACAGTCATGTCAGGGTCTGCGCAGGGACCCTCTCCAACGAATGAACTTTGACTACATTTGGCCGCTCTTACTCAGGCGGTGAAGGCCCTTCAAGATGATTATGTGCGGCTGGAAGGTCGCATTCTGGAGCTCGCTGCACCCCTGGCACTTGGGTCTGACCCGCCTCCCGATCACACCTTCATCACTCTGCCTAAAGAGCCCGAGGTACCGCTACCTGAACGGTTTGCTGGGGACCGTAAGAAATTCCTGGCGTTCCGCATCGCATGTGAACTTTACTTGTCCTTGCAACCCTGCACCTGCCCAAGAAGCCACCAAAGTACGACTGGTCATCTCACTTCTCTGGGATGAGCCCCAAACCTGGGCTCATCGGCTACTTGAACAGAAGAGCCCTGATACCACTACCCTTGCACATTTTTTCCGGGCCATGGCGCATCTATATGAGGATCCGCACCAAACCGCCACGGCGGAAGCCGCGCTACATGCGCTATAGCAGGGCCGCTGCACGGCGGAGGATTATGTGGCCGAATTCCGGCGCTGGAGCGCTGACACTGCCTGGAACTCCGCTGCCCTTTGCTTCCAGTTCCGGTTGGGCCTGTCCGAGCCACTCAAGGACGAGTTAGCTTGTGTCGATGTTCCCCCGACCTTGGATGCTCTTATTGATCTGGCCATACAGATCGACCGTTGTTTACGGGAACGTAGCTCTGAACGGCTGATAACCTCCCCGCGCACGGTCCTCACCTCAGAGGAGAGACTAAGACGCAGGAACCACGAACTGTGCCTTTACTGTGGGACTCCCGGACACATGGTGCATTCCTGCCCAGCCAAGCAGGTTCGGGGTCCCTACCCCGCTAAGGGAGAGATCCTGTCTTTGCCCAGTCACCAGACCCACCTGGGACTTTCTGTCACTCTGCAGCTGCCCAGTGGAGACATACCAGTCTGGGCAATTATAGACTCCGGGGCCTGCAGTTGCTTCATGGACCTGAACTTCGCAGCCCAGCACCAGGTTCCCCTGAGACCCAAGGCCCACCAGATGATTATCCACCTGGCCGACGGGTCCACCATTAAATCGGGCACCGTGACCAGGAGACTGTCCCTATTCCTGCCCGCACAGCAGATGGTCACTCGGAGCTACTTGTACTGGATGCCATTGCGTCCCCTCTTTTCCCCATCATCCTGGGGTCCCTTGGCTCCGGGCACACTGCCCACAAATCGACTGGGTCACTGGTTACGTGCAATTCACATCTTCTCACCACTGCTTCCCACAGCATATGGATCTTGCCCTCACGCTGCCTTGCTTGGATCCTGATCCTGATATGGAAACCCGTCAGGCTGTCCCCACGGAATACCATTAATTCCTGGATGTTTTTAGCAGGAAGGGAGCAGATACCTTGCCGCCACACCGGCCGTACGATTGCCCTATCGAGTTGCTACCAGGGGCAGAGGTGCCGTTCGGCCGAATTTACCATCTTTCTGAATTGGAGCTCTCAGCCCTCAAGGCATACCTGGATGACAACCTGAAGAAAGGGTTCATCGGACCCTCTACTTCTCCTGCTGGTGCCGGGATCTTCTTTATTAAGAAGAAAGATAAGACTTTAAGACCCTGTATCGATTACCAGGACCTCAATAAGATCAAGGTTAAGAACCGCTATCCCTTGCCCCTAGTCCCGGAGTTATTCCAAAGACTCGGTTCTGCCACGATCTTCTCTAAGTTGGACTTGAGAGGGGCCTACAACCTCATCCGTATCAGAGAGGGGGATGAGTGGAAGACGGCCTTTAGAACACGATTTGGCCACTACGAATACCTGGTCATGCCGTTTGGGCTGTGCAATGCCCCGGCCACCTTCCAACATCTGGTCAATGACATTTTCCAGGACTTCCTTGACCTGTTCGTAGTGGTATACCTGGACAACATCTTTATATTCTCCTCGTCCCTGGAAGAGCACCGTCACCATGTGAAAAGCGTACTGAGCCGCCTGCGCCAGCATGGACTTTACGCTAAGGCTGAGAAGTGCGCATTTGACTGCTCTAGTATTTCCTTCCTGGGGTTCATCCTCTGTGTCTGGTATCACCATGGACCCCCAGAAGGTCTCCGCTATTGTGGAATGGCAGGCACCTACGGATAGAAAGGCGGTACAACGCTTCATTGGCTTCGCCAATTTCTACAGAAAGTTTATCACAGGGTTTTCTGCTGTCATCGCCCCCATCACCCAGCTTACTAAACAGCACACACGCTTTCTGTACAGTGTTACAACTGTGCACGCCCTGCAGCAAGTGCTATCTGATCTACAGCATTGAGTGTGTGTTTCCTGAGCTATCTGTACCTGATTACCTGTTCCTGTGACCCGGCCTACCTGATTTCTGTCTGCACCGACCCCCCGGCTTGCCTACGACCACTCTCCTGCCTGATCCTCTGATACCCTTGCTGCCCACCTGTTGACGACCCTGCTTGGACCCGACTACCCTCCTGCCTGCTCCTCTTGTACCGCACCGCCAGCCCGGTTCACGACCCAGCCTGTACGACCACGCTACTAGTGCACGAGTGCCCCAACAGACTTCCTATCAACACCAGTGACCCAGTCCGACCCTCGTGCCATCCTGCACTCCCGAGACACCTTTCTACTCTACCAGGGGTTCCCGAGTCAGGGTCGTAAGGGAGGTTGCCCGCTGCATAAGCCAGACTCTTCCACCAGGTACGTGACAGCGGACATCCAGATGGTGCAGAACAACAAGTCCCATAAGAAATAGCAAGACTCTGACAGCCACAAGCATGACACCAAGAGGCAGAGGCATAATGTGACTTGTAGTTTTGCAACAGCTGGAGGTCCGCGAATTGCATATCCCTGTCTAGTGGAACAAATAAAGCAAAAAAAAAAAAGGTGATAGTGGTTTAAACATTTTACTACTCTGTTCAAAAACATTTGGGCTATACATAACTTGAAGTGTCACTGAACCCACATCATAAAAAAATATCAATAAACGGTGTATTGCATGCTGTTCATATTCACTCAGTTACTATGAGATTCGTTTTCTCTATTCTGCAAAAAACCTGGTTGATCCTGCTTTTCTCTATCTCCACCTTCTGTTCATGTCCCCAATTCAGCTAGGGATTTAGCAGAGCAGTGTTGGCAACTTTGCACATGCTCATTTTTCAGTGGGGTTCTATGCTGAGCATTTCCTCCCTATCACATCTGAGCAGCCCATGTGACTATAGAGTCACACATGTGGGCGTATACACAGTGAAATGACAACCCACTCCCTCCCTCCTCCTTCATGCCCACTAACCAGCTAAACACAATGGGGGTGGGATATTCACCTCCCTTCTATTCTAAGACACGGCTGGAGAGGCATGACACAGCCTGTGACTGGCAGAAATCCACCCACACCATGTTATTGTCAAATAATAAGAAAGATTTGATTTAAAATATCTATTTGTATGACAATTTATTGATATTAATTATTTACTTTTACTCTGTATTCCAAAGGCTGTTTTTTTACTTGGAACATATGACCAGCAGCAGAAGACTAGAAGCTCCTCCTGCTTATGTTTCCCTGCAGACAGGCTGGGAAAGATCTGGGTCATGTGGCAGCTGTATATCAATTAATTAACCTCTTTGCTCTGAGTGCACGCACATATGTGGCCTCTCAGTGGCCAGGCCTTGGCGCAGAGCAGCCACATATTTGCGTACAATAGCACCAATAGAGCTGTGCCGAGAGCACACACCCTGCACTCTCCTGGCGCAGGTACCAGCAGCTAAGGCAAAGCTCCCGTTCCCTGCTTGCGTTTGGGAGCTTTCCGATCATATGACTGCCTGTGACAGCCAATCACGGCGGTCACATGACCATGAGCCCTGCCCCCGGCATGCTAAACCCCTTAAAGTGGTTGTATACCCCTTCTAGTGACTTTTAACTACAAGTAAGCCTATAATAAGGCTCACCTGTAGGTAAAATCAATATCTCCTAAACCTGTACGGTTTAGGAGATATTCACCCTATAAAGTCCGCCGGAAAGATGAGCTCCCGAGGGAAGATGGCAGCTCCCTCTGCGGGGACCGAGCGGACCCGTCGGAGCTTGGTTCTAAGGTATTTCATAATACGCTAGTATGCTGTGCATACTAGCTCATTATGCCTTTGCCTTACAGGTTTTTTTTTTTTTTAGTATACAACCGCTTTAAAGAGATGGCAGGCGCCAGCTCTAAGAGGTTAAGATAATTACAGTGCCATGATCCACATATAGAAATAAAAGGGCCAATGTAAATTAAACAGTGTGTGTTTAGTATCACTTTAAGGAATAATAAGAGGAAAACAGACTATTTTAACCCAACATAAACCAAAATATAACTGCAAGATCCTATTTTTTCTGTCTGGGAATCATTTGTTCTGAGGTACAAATGCCACTTCAGTTTTTAAAGGCATTCCTACTTAATTGATTGTTGTCCCAGGCCAATTATCATTATTAATAGTAATTGAGTGATGAAGGTGTTAACAAAATGGCCATAAGGACTGTCTCTGTCACTAGAGTTCCTTATACTGGGTGGAAGGAGAGCTGTTCCGATTGGGATTTTAATTCACGGTGATTGAAAACATCAGATTTTTCATGCCAACTGACCATGTATGGCCGACCTTAGGCTACAAAGGAACATCTAACACTCTGCTTACAGAGAGGATCCTTGTTGGCAGGTAAACAGTACTTCTACTTTGGAACAAGGAGACCTGTGTCTTTGACCACAGCCACATCAATGAATTGTCATCACACAATAATTATCACTCTGATTTAGTCCATTTTTGTCATTTAAAGTAATTTCAGCCTGATTTTTATCTTCTACAACCACATTCTTTCCCAAAGAATGACAAATTGGCCCCATGGTTTAAACGTCGGCTTATTAAAGTGTACCTGTCATTCTGTAAGTAATGGAACACTAGAAAGAATGATGAAATGCAAGACAGTGCCTTTTTAATTTCACATTTTCTTAAGAATTTTGTAAGTAACAATACAAAGGCTATGTTATACACATAACCCTTTTCATTGATAAAAGAGCAGTTACATTAACAATTTCATATAACTAAGATGCGTAGTAATATGGAAACAGGGAGACTAATTCTCAAACACAGAGATGTACACATTTGTCAACTCAACAATAATCAGAAAAGCAAACAAAACATCTATTATAGAGAGAACAAGAAAATGTGATAGTTACACAATTCACATTTACATCAGATAGTAAGTAGAGTATGTTGGAAAAAAACATAATTGGACCTCTGAATAACTTGTAGCTTGTTAGGTAGTGTTATGGATTGCATACCCAGTAGTCCAAGATTGCCATGTTGTCATTTCTTGGAGTGTCTACCATTGCAAGCCAACAAGTATAATGAGTATGTACTATTATGCATTAGTAAGACTGATAGTCTCATTAATGTCAGGTATGTGGTTGGTTTTCCAATGTCTAACTATGGATAGTCTCACTGCTAGTAGAATGTGAGTTCCTACAGACAATCAGGGCCAGATTAACATAGGGGCTATTGGAGCTGCAGCTCCAGGCCCCCTACCTTAACCACTAGAGATCCGTGCTATAGACGAAAGACGTCTACAGCGCGGATCTGAATATCCGGGTGGACGTCCGCCCCTTTACACGCCGCCTGCACGCTGCGTGGGCGTGCCCACGGGTCGGGCGGACTCGATGTCCGCTCCTGACCCGCGATCGCTTACAGAGCTGTAGAACGGGGAACCGCCGATGTAAACACGGCGGTTCCCCGTTCTGTGAGAGGGGGACAAACAGATCTACTGATCCCTGTCACTGGGATCAGTTAGATCTGTCATGTCCCGGCCAACCCATCCCCCCACAGTTAGAACACACCCAGGGAACATTGTTAACCCCTTCACTGCCCCCTGCAGGTTAACCCCTTCACTGCCAATGACATTTATACAGTAATCAGTGGACATTTAAATTTCTGATCGCTGTATAAATGTCATTGGTCCCTAAAAAGTGTCAAAAATGACCGACATGTCCGCCCCAATATCAAAGTCCCGATAAAATCGCAGATCGCCGCCATTATTAGTAAAAAAAAATAATAATAATAAAAACGCCATAAATCAATTCCCATAGTTTGTAGACGCGATAACTTTTGCGCAAACAATGAATAAACGCAGATTGTGATTTTTTTTTACCAAAAATATGTAGAAGAATATAAATCGGCCAAACCCAATGAATTATTTATTTTTTATTTTTATATATTTATTAGAGCAAAAAGTAAAAAATATTGTTCTTTTTTCAAAATTGTCGCTCTTGGTTTTGTTTATAGCGCAAAAAGTAAAAACCGCAGAGGTGATCAAATACCACCAAAAGAAAGCTCTATTTGTGGGGAAAAAAGGACATCAATTTTATTTGGGTACAACGTCGCACGACCGCGCAATTGTCATTCAAAATGCGACAGCGCTGAAACCTGAAAATTGGTCTGGGCAGGAGGGGGGTTTAAGTGCCCAGTAAGGAAGTGGTTAATATAGGCCCAGCCGCCTAAGAACCTCCCCCTGGCACCGGGGTGCCACCACTGGCCAGTGTCCACTGCTGTGAAAATTATTGGTTGCTTTTACCACCTAGCATCCTAGCCACCAATCAAGTGCAAGCACAGGCCCTGTAAAGGAGGAGGATGTAACTTCCTCAGCACCAGGCCCATGATGCTCTTAATCCAGCCCTGCAGACAATGCCTTTTTTAGCTATTATTATTTAGTATATTTTGGAAGAATGGTGTTATTCATAACATTATAGGCACAACCCCAGCTCAAAATAGTTTGACGTACTTACATTAACATTTTGAGAAGCTGTATAACTGTTCAGCATGTAGTATTCTCACCACAACCTACCTTTTAGCTCTGTCCTATTAAAAGGAATGCATAGTGGTTTTCTATATATTTTCTTTTTTTGTTATAATGATGTAATGATGTTATCTATTCAGTGGTGTCTGATTCCAGGTGATTCTATGGACCAGCTCTCTCCACATTTTTCAATCTGGTACTGCTTCTTTTAGTTGTTTTATGTTCTGCATGGTATCGGCTTTTATGGTGTCTAACCATTGGTTTTTGGTGGCCTGGCTTCCTTTTGCCACTAATCAGTCCCAGCATAAATACGTTCTCCAGTGAGTTTGATTGTATTACATGTCTGAAAGGGAAGCCTGTTTTTTTAATTTTGTCATCCAGTTTGGTTTTATGCACTCCAGTATTTGCTTGTTTGTTATCTTTTCTGTCCTTGGAATGTGCAGGAGTCTTCATCAGCACCATAGCTAAAACATGTCTATTTTCAACCTGTTTGCAGGGCTGGTGCAAGGATTTTTTACACCCGAGGCGAAACCTCATTTTGCCCCCCCCCCCCTTTGGCTCTGCCCCTGACTCCACCCCCTTTGCCTTGTCCATGTATACAATGGAGGTGGCGGAGGTAGAGATTTTTGCAGGGACTCTCTAACTATTTCTTTAGCCGTGGTCCACAGGCCCACACCTGTGCTTCTGGACCCGGCCTAAAGACAATTAATGGCGGCACCAGCTCGCTTCCTCGTGCCAGCCGTGGTCCGCATGTATTTGGACAGGCTACGGTAGTATATGGACAGGCTGGGGTAGTATATAGACAGGCTGGGGTAGTATATGGAAAGGCTGGGGTAGTATAGGGACAGGTTGTGGTAGTATATGGACAGTCTGGGGTAGTGTATGGACAGGCTAGGGTAGTATACGGACAGGGGCAGGGCGCCCTGGGCGGCATTGCGCCCTAGGCGGCCACCTACTCCGCCTAGTGGTAGAGCCGGCCCTGCCTGTTTGGATTTGTTATGGTCCAGCTTTCACAACCATAGTTGTGGTTTCCTATGGTGGTTTCCGTGCTAACATCCTTCCGTTTTCCATTTTCAGTTCATGTTCATCATCGCTGTGTGACCCAATGCAACATGGTGCTTTATTTCTGAGCTACAATCACCACTCTGATCAATCTACGATCCCAGGAAAGGGAAATTCTGCTCGCATTTGAGCTCCTCACCATCAGTTGCTATTTTGACATATTCTATCCTTGCAGTAGTCATGATTTTGGTCTTATGTTTTTTTTTTTATGAAGGAGAGGCCAAACTTCCAGCTTTCTTTCTTTGATGTTTTTGAAAAGATGTTTCAGGTCACCTTGGGTTTCTGAGAGAAGGGTTGAGTCATCAGCATATTGAAGATTATTGATGGCACTTCCTTCAATCTTTATTCCAATTTTTGTGTGTGCAAACTCGAGTTTCCTGATAATCATTTCCACATACACATTAAACAAATAAATATGTGTTGGCACCCCCAGCTCTTGTAGGATTCTCCACAGCTTGACATGATTGACACCTTTGAAAGCTTTCTTGTAGTTTATGAAACATTTTATTTATTTTATTATGACTATTCATTTTTATAATTTTATTTATTATTTATTATGGTCAAGACTAAGACTGCATGCGTATGGGTGTATTCACCCATGTAACATAAAGGCACTGAGCATTTCTGGTATGCTGGACATCCTAGAGCTGCGTACAACCATCCATAGACATGATGGGGTAAAGGAGGCTGTATGTAACTATTTGCACAAAGTAGCACATGTGCACAGACATGATGCAACAAATGCACCTAATGTGTTTGTAAACTCTTGCATATACCCAGTAAAGTGAATGGCCTCAGATGAGACACAGAGATGAAATAAATCCTTCAACATAAGTTGTACCTGTGCATTGTTCAATTAGTTACAGGAGTCTTAATTTATAAAACTTGTCTGAGCTGTCAGAATAAGTGGGCAGAGAGCTGAATTATACTCTGCAAAGCTCAGTGAGGAGAGCTCTGAGAGCTGATTAGAGGGAAGGGAGGGACCCCCCCCCCCCCGCCCCCCCTCCACACAGCACATAGGAGCAGAGCTGGGGCTGTCAATCAGCTGGAGCTCCCTCCCTGTCACAATTTTTCTCTTGGTGTCAGGAAAAGTTGTCAGAAGTGATTCATGCTGATTGCAGAGAAGCAGCAGACAGACATTAGATTTAGAGCTCTTAATTGAGACAAGCACACACTATAGAGGGATAGGCTTTGTTCATATTTTATGTCTGAGGTTCACAACCACTTTATGCCAGAGTAATCAGGAGGAGCAGAGGATTGCTTTGCCAACAGCAGAAGAGCCAGAGTAAGAAGACAGCGGAAGGAGAAGAACCGGAGAGGGGAGAATACATCACTGGAGAAGGGAGATGAACCGGAGAGGGGAGAAGACATTGCTGGAGAGGGGAGAAGACTGGAGGGAGAAGAGATGCTAGAGCTGCTTTAATAAAGGACTTTGTCAAAAACCTGAGTGCTGGTTTTATTTCTTTGACACTTTTTGGGTAATAAACATTCACATAGGGTGGGGGGGGTTGGGATCTGGGGGCCCCCCCACCCGCAGACCCTGACAACCAACACCCAGGGTTGTCGTGAAGAGGCTCTTGTCCCCATCAACATGGGGACAAGGTGCTGTGGGCTGGAGGGGGGCCACAGAGCCCCCCTGCCTCAAAGCACTCAGCCCCTCATGTTGAGGGCATGTGGCATGGTATGGTCCGGTGGAGGGCGCTCACTTGTTGCCCCCTTTCCTGACCTGCCAGGCTGCATGCTTGAATAAGGGTCTGGTATGGATTTTGGGGGGTCCCCAGGCTATTTTTTTGGCATGGGGGTTTCCTTAAAATCCATAACAGACCGAAGGGTCTGGTATGGTCTTGGGGGGGGGGGGGGGAAC
>BLSH010555582.1:1100700-1111433 GCA_018402905.1 Glandirana rugosa | reverse complement strand
GACAGTGGTCTGGTAGTCTCATGGACTCATGGACAGTATTCTGGTAGTCTCATGGACTCATGGACAGTGTTCTGGTAGTCTCATGGGCTCATGGACACGGGTACGCTGATGGGCTGGTGACAGGTACTCGGATAGTCTGATGGGCAGGTGACAGGTACTCGGGTATTCTGATGGGCAGGTGACAGGTACTCGGGTACTCTGATGGTCTTGTGACAGGTACTCAGGTACTCTGATGGTCTTATGACAGGTACTCAGGTACTCTGATGGTCTGGTGACAGGTACTCGGGTACTCTGATGGGCTGGTGACAGGTACTCAGGTACTTTGATGGGCAGGTGACAGGTACTCGGGTACTTTGATGGACAGGTACACGGGTACTTTGATGGACAGGTGACAGGTACTCTGATGGGCAGGTGACAGGTACTCGGGTACTCTGATGGGCAGGTGACAGGTACTCGGGTACTCTGATGGGCAGGTGACAGGTACTCAGGTACTCTGATGGTCTGGTGACAGGTACTCTGATCGGCTGTGACAGGTACTCTGATGGGGTGGTGACAGGTCCTCTTTATTGGGCGGGGGGGGGGAGGGTGATCAGTGTGCTTGGTGTACAGTAAGCGGTAACAAGCTGTTACCGCAATCTCCCTGTCACACACGATCGGTGTGTGACAGGGAGAACCGCGGTAACAGCTCGTTACCGCGGTTTGTTTACATCACATGACCGGCTGTGATTGACACAGCCGGTCACGTGGTAAAGAGCCAAATCTATTGGCTCTTTACACGGATCGGATCTGGGCTTTGTCCGAGGGACAAGCCTCAGCTTTGATCGCCGCGCTTCGCGCCCCCGTGGGCGTGCACGAGCGGCGTGCACGTGAGGCTCGTTTGTGACCGGTTGTGATTGGACACAGCCAGTCACGGGGTAAAGAGCCAATTTTATTGGCTCTTTACCCCGATCTGGGGGGGACACAACCCCCCCGGCAGACGAGCGATCCGCGATCGCCGCTGTGCGGGCCTCTGGGGGCCCGCAGTAGCGGCGAGAAGCGGAGGACGTCATATGACGTCCTCCCGGATCGAGGAGCAGTCCCTGCCGACGTCATTTTACTATGCGTCGGTAGGGAACTGGTTAATAAAAACCTGAAGGGGCTTTAACCCTTTCACTGCCACAGCAGGTTTTGCTTTTTTTTTTTTTTTGCACATGTAGTAAAGTGCATATTTTAGGCCTGAAGGTTAGTTAAAGCGGTTGTATCCCCTTAATTGTGATTTTACCTACAGGTAAGCCTGTACGGTTTAGGAGATATTCACCTTACATGCAGCTGATGACGTCACAGTACATGCGCAGTGAAGTCCTGGCGAAGGCCCAGCGTATAGCATCGTACCTTGCTGGAAACCCTGCTGGAAAGAAGAGCTCCCGCGCGTGACGTCTCGCGGCTCCAACCACTCACAGCTGCGGAGCCGCCAACCCTGAAGGAACCCCCGAGGGAAAATGTCAGCTCCCTCTGCGTGGGTCGGGACCTGTGGGAGCTTCGTTCTGAGGTAAGTATTTCATAATGAGCTAGTATGCGGTGCCTTTGCCTTACAGGTTGTTTTTTTTTTTAACCACTTCGGTACCGCTGGACGTCATGTGACGTCCTTGGGTTTGAGTGGTGATATCTGAATGGTGCCTGCAGCTCTGCGAGATCACTTTTATCAGTGGCGGGAGAGGTGCCCCCCCCCCGCCGCTTTCCGGTCATCTCTGCTGCTCACCGCACCCGGTGGAGATGATCCAATCCGTCTCCCCCAGTGTCTGTGAGCCACTCGGCTCCATAACACGGCGGGGCGGAAATGACGTCAGAAGTCACATCCGCCCAACGGTCTTAAAGGGCCCGTTTTTTTTTTTTTTGGGCTGTCATTTTTTTCAGATTTTTTTTTTTTCTTCATTTTAGTGTATACATGAGATGTGAGGTCTTTTTGACCCCAGATCTCATATTTAAGAGGACCTGTCATGCTTTTTTCTATTACAAGGAATGTTTACACTTCTTGTAATAGGAATAAAAGTGATCAATTTTTTTTAAAAAAAGAACAGTGTAAAAATAAAAAGTTAAAAAGCAAAATAAATAATTAAAAAAAAAAAAATTTAAAGCGCTCTGTCCCGCCGAGCTCGCGCGCAGAAGCGAACGCATATGTAAGTCCCGCCCACATATGAAAACGGTGTTCAAACCACACATGTGAGGTATCGCCGCAATCGTTAGAGCGAGAGCAATAATTTTAGCACTAGACTTCCTCTGTAACGTAAAACTGCGAACTTGTAGAATTTTTTAAACGTTGCCAATGGAGATTTTTAAGTTGCAAAGTTTGTCGCCATTTCGCGAGCGGACGCAATTTTGAAGCATGACATGTTGGGTATCATTTTACTCGGCGTAACATTATCTTTCACAATAGGGAAAAAATTGGCCTAACTTTACTGTTTTCTTATTTTTTAACTTAAAAAACTGAATTTATTAAAAAAAAAGCACGCTTGGAAGACCGCTGCGCAAATGTGTGACATAAAGTTTTGCAATGACCGCCATTTTATTCTCTAGGGTGTTAGAAAAAAAAATATAATGTTTGGGGGTTCTAAGTAATTTTATAGCAAAAAAAACAACTGTTTTTAACTCGTAAGCACAGAATTAAAAAAACAGGCTTAGTCTTGAAGTGGTTAATCTAAGCATACCCCCCCCTCCTGGACCGTACCAGGCCCATGCCCTTACCCCAAAGCACCTTATCCCCATGTTGATGAGGACAGGAGCTTCTTCCCAACAACCCTGGTTGTTGGTTGTCGGGGTCTGCGGGCGGGGGCTTATCAGAACAAGGGGGCCCCCAGATCCCGGCCCCCCACCCTATATGAATGAGTATGGGGTACATCGTACCCCTACCCGTTTACCTGGGGAAAAAAAAGTGTAAACAAAAAACCACACTACACAGCTTTTTATAATATTTTATTATATCAGCTCCGGCGTATTCTCCCCTGTCTTCTCTATCTCCTTCTTTCTTCGGCTCTTTTGCGGGGTCTTCTGAGGGGTCTACTGTCTTTTGAGGGGTCTTCTGCTCTTTTGCTGCTGTCTCCTCCCTCTCTCTCTTCTGGAGATGTTGACTTGTCGCTCTCTCCCACTCGAATCCCGGGTCTATACTGCGCCGTTGCCTTACATTGGCATGGGGCGGGGCCACCCGCTGACGTCATCCGGAGGACCACCCACTTATGACTTTACAGCCCTGCCCCAGGATGTGACGTCATAAGTGGGCGGGCCTCTGTGTGACGTCGGGTAGCCCCACTCCTTGCCACTGTAAGGCAATGGCACAGTACGGACCCAGAAGAGAGAGGGAGGAGACAGCGGCAAAAGAGCAGAAGACCCTGCAAAAGAGCCGAAGAGAGAAGGAGAGGGAGAAGAGAGTGGAGAAGACGCCGGAGCTGATTTAATAAAATATTTAAAAAACCTGTGTAGTGTGTTTTTTTTTTTTTTTACACTTTTTTTCCAGGTGAATGGGTAGGGGTACCCCCTACTCATTCACATAGGGTGGGGGGCCAGGAAATAAGGGCCCCCTTGTTAAAGGGGGCTTCCAGATTCCGATAAGCCCCCACCCGCAGACCCTGACAGCCAACGGCCAGGGTTGTCAGGAAGAGGCTCTTGTCCTCTTCAACACGGGGACAAGGTGCTTTGGGGTAGGGTGTGCAGGGGCCCCTCTGCCCCAAAGCACCCATACTCCCCATGTTGAGGGCAAACTCCCAGAGATTGCATCATCCTGTCCTGCCTTGTTGCTAGGACATTGCTACGAGACTCCCAGCTCTTATTGCTCACCTCCACGATCACAGGAGTGAGCTATCAAATGCTGAGCTCAGAGCTACTGCATCAGGGGAAAGAAAGTGCATGGCAAGGGCAAGAGAAAGAGCTCACTCCTGTGATGGTGGAGGTGAAGAGTAATAATTGGGAGTGTTTTAGCAATGTCCTAGCAAGGATGGGCTGATACAATCTCGGGGAGTTTTCCAGCCAGCCTTTGGGGGAGTACATAAATGTCCTACACCTATAGCAAGAGCATTATTCAACTTTAGTCAGAGCTGCACAGTTTGTTTTCATTTATAGACCCCCCTTACCTGCATAAATAGTTTTTGGTAAAAGTGAACTAACCCTTTAACCACTTGCAGGCCACCCCCCCGTACATTTACTGCAGCTGGGCGGCCGCTTTGTGCCAGATCTCTGACACCGGGTCTGGAGCATGTGCCGCCAGCGACCTACTCCCACTGTGATCACACAGCCGGAGCCCAGTGGCGAGTACCGTGGACTTAATATCCGTTGGCACCCACTGATTACACAGTACAGAGGCAGAACGTTGATCTTGTAAACAAGGCAGATTGTCATTCTGTCAGAAGGGAAGGTATTGATCCTGTGTGGCAGCAACAAGGATCTTTGCCTTCCTCTAGTCAAATCACCTCCCACACAGTGAGGCTGCATTCACAATTCAGTGTTTTGAATCGAGGGTAGATTTGCTGCAATTTTGCCCGCGATTTGAATGACAAATCCCAGGACTCACAATTGGGATGTCGTTCTTTTGAATGACACCTAAAATTGTGGTGGGGGTCTGCTGCGATTGAATAAGGGGTGTGCTCAGCGCTGCCACTTAAAGTGAAGTTAATAAATAAATTGTGTTATATATCAAACCCCAAGAAGAAGTCACGTGATGCGTGGCGTAGGGCGTGAGCGGAGGTGATCGGAAGTTACGAAAATTACAAACTAGCTCGTGGAGAAGTGCCCATAGGGGGCTTTTTAATGTAAGTGTGCACATGTTTTTTACTAAATAAAAGTTTTTAAACAATATCACACTACGAGGCACATTGTACCCTTCTTTTATGTATGATACCAATACAACTGTGGAGACTGGGAGGAACCAAACAAAGCAAGAGGGCTCCATGGGAGCGCAGAGACCCCCCCCCCCCCCCCCAGTGGAGAGAGATTGGTACCACACTACCCCACCAAAGAAACCTTTACGTGCAAAAGCTCTAGCACACTCAGGTGAGAGGCTAGAATGCTTATAGGAGACACAGATAAAAAAGTCACAAGTTTATATGTATTTGCCACAACAGCACTTGAAAACTGTGGAAGGATGGTGTAATCACAAATACACAAGAAAAGAGCACTAGAATGATTGAAGATTGAAAGACATTTTATCACTATTGTTTTTGGTTTACAAATTGAACACTTCAATTTTTTTCGAGACTTTATTAAGATATGCTCGAACCAATATGTGTGTCCAGCCTTGAGTCAGAGAGGATTGGAATAAGGATTTAAAGTCATATGTGTCTTATGTCAGAAAATTGCAGTTGAGATAAACGCATGTGAAGCAATTAATGTATGTTTGATATATAACACAATGTATTTATTAACTTCACTTTAAGTGGTAGCGCTGAGCACACCCCTTATTAAATTTTCCAAAATAGTCACGGATAAATATTTAGCAATAGCAGCTGCCACAACACAGATTTAATATTATTTAACTTTATTAAAAATCTTTTAGCTAAAAATCAAGTGGGAGAGCGAGAGTAACGCATCACATTTACCAGGTCTGCTGCGATTGTCACGCGATAAATCACGGCAATCTGCATTGCGTGAAGCATGCCACTCAAAAAAAGTTTAGGAGCTACTTTTGGGCGGCATGCTTCACGCGATGCGGGTTGCCGCGATTGCATCAGACCTATACCGCAATTTTAGGTGTCATTCAAAAGAATGGCATCTCAAATGTGAGTCCCGCAATTTGTCATTCACACATCGGCGCTTTCAAATCGAAGGCAGAATCGCAGCAAATCTGCCCGCGATTCAAAACCCCGAAGTGTGAATGCAGCCTAAGTAAGCACAGTCTAGGCGCACAGTTAACCCTTTGATCGCCCCTGATGTTAACCCTTTCCCTGCCAGTGTCCTTAGTACAGTGACAGGGCATATTTTTCAGCACTGATCGCTGTATTAGTGTCACTGGTCCCCAAAAAGTGTCAGTTAGTGTCCAATTTGTCTGCCACAATATCGCAGTCCGGCTATAAGTCGCTGATCGCCGCCATTATTAGTTAAGTAAAAATATCCCATAGTTTGTAGACACTATAACTTTTGCGCAATCCAATTAATATGTGCTTATTGAGTTTTTTTTATTGCCAAAAATATGTAGCAGAATACATATTGGCCTAAATAGATTTTTTTATTGGATGTGTTTTATAGCAGAAAGTAAAAAATATTTTTTTTTTCAAACTTGTCAGCCTTTTTTTGTTTACTTTTTTGTTTTTGTTTAAATAGATACCAAACATGTCAATATTTAAAACTGTGCATGTCTGTGAAATGGCGACAAACTATATGTGACGCTTTAAAACCCTTTACAGGTTATCAACTTAGAGTTAACCATGAATTATATAGTTACATACAGTTCAAGGAAAGGGAGAAAACTCCCAAACATGTATTATCCCCCTGGACTTTACAGGCAGTTTGTGTATATAGTACAAAAAAAGGATATAGGGAATGATAAAAAATATTGAATTTTATTGGTACAAAAAGGTGTATTCCAACATTGAAGTGAACAGGGACATAAAGTTCCTCGCTTACTTCAAATGCATATATGAATTACATAAATCCAAGTGATGAATTCAAACAATGCATACATCAAATACAATTTAAAAAGGACAAAAGATAAATTTGTCTCAACATGGTACTACACTTTAACAGCATGTATACTTAGAAATGCTTGGATGCATGTGAGATTAGACACATTCAAGGAGCCGCTTAATAAGCAGGATCTTGGGGCTATTTCTCAGATATCCCAACATGTTTCGGTCAATCCTTCATCAGGGGACTATGGGCATCGCGCAGAACAATGATTGTGCTGTCTGTAACAAAGTTCAATCATATGAAACAATATATCATGCACATAATAGTTTAGTACATAATGCAGGTAGTTTGGTAAGAGTGCATTCCCATTGGGGAGAAACAAAAAGGGGAAGAAGCTAAAGTGAACCATCACTTACATCTAACTGGAAGTACCATCAACCAAGTTTCAAGCAGCCCGGGAGGATCTGGAAACCAAGTCCAATGTTGGCCACAGGGAGTAGAGCCCCAAAGGGTGGGTCGCAGAGGTTATGCAACCATAAGGGGCCCGAAGTGGCTGAGTCAGCGAACCTCACAAAGAGGTGTAGTATAATGCTGATAAAAGAAATAACAACAGGTAGGTATAAGGTATGTCCGTATGGGTATGTAGACGTACAAAACAACATTCATCGGGGGGCATTAAAGCACCACACCCTGGGGGGTTGAAGCATACCCTATTGATTGTACCATATGGAAGTGCAACCAAAGAGAACATGGTGTCCAAAGGGTGGTGCATGATCTTCCAATGTAGTACACACCACATGGGTCATGCATGTAAACCCTATGGGTATCAAGAACGCCAAGTTGGGCAACAAAGTATAGTGAAGTACTGCTTGCATTGCATATGGTACAGAGGGAAACGCTACGCAGATAGAGCGTGTAGCTTGATGCAGTTACCTGTCTCCGTAAGGACCGTCCGTATGTGGGCTGCATGTGGGTTTCAAAAAACATGGCCGCATATATAGGGCAGTCGGCGTCCGGGGCAGCCAATCCAACTCGGTATGCACAGGTGCCAACCGCTCGTATGATGTGGGCGGACAGCCCACTCATCGAGCACAGGGGGACCCTCCGGAGTGCATGGCGCGCGGCGTTGCCCCGCCTCTGATGGGCGGGATGACGTCACGCGTCAATGTCCCCGCCGGCAGGTGTGTTCCAACAGACGGAGGCCCGCTGGAACAAAAAGCTTGCTCCTACAAGGAAAACCCTGCTGACGCAGGGATATACATCCTGTGGAGCCTACCTGCCGGATGGTGCATAACAGGCCCAGTTCCTGTGGGGGAACGTGACCCCTAGTGGCAATTGGTGGAACAGGCAGATGAAAAGGAAAAGGGAATGACCAGGAAGATTGTAAGTAGATGGATGCAATGAAAAAAAGAGAGAAAAAAAAAAAAGTGTGTATAAAAACAAACATTGTTGTTGTAAATAATGTAAGAAGGAACAAATTAGGTATAACAAGAATATGGCTATTGAATGATGTGAGAGTATATGAAAGGGCGTGTAACGTTAAACTTGGAACCATAAGGGGGGTTGTTGTTGTTTTTAATACATTGTGAATTTATAGGTTTAATTCACATCCCCCCGATGTGAAGCCCGGGAGGAAGGGTTTAAAGCTGTATGTTTCATTTAATCCAGGATGATGGGTAGCTTGAAGGGTATGGATCCACCTCAGTTCACGTTGGAGGAGTATTTTATTGTGATCACTTCCACGTGAACCGAAGTGTACTCGGTCTAAGGCTAAGAATGTAACTTTGGGAAGAGAAGATGGATGGATGGCGGCCATATGTCGGCCTATAGGAGTATCCGGGTCACGTTTGGTAATAGTATGTGTTGGTATATCCTTTTCCAAAACTCATTTTTGGTTTTCCCGACGTAGTATCCTCCACATTCACATGATAGGAGGTATACTACGCCGGGAGTTTTGCAATTCACAAAGTGTTTAGGATTAAAAAGTCGCTGATTCGGTAATAGAATTTTTGAACGTCTATCCATGTACTGACAATAGTTGCAACCACCACAAGAAAAAGTGCCCCGGCGTATGCAGGGGTCACCTTTCTGGGCTCTAAGCTCACTTGAGACCAACCTGTCTCCAATCGAGGGTGCCCTACGATAGGCGACAGGTGGTTTGTCGGGTACAAAAGTGGAAAGCTGGGAATCCATTGTGAGAAGATGCCAGTATTTGTTGAGAATACGTTTAATTTGTTTGTGTTGATTGGAGTATGTGGTAACGATGCGGGTAATAGGAACAGAAGTTTTTGTTTGTAGAGATTGTTGAGAAATATTGGCATCTTTGGTTTTGTATAGTAAATCCTTTCGAGGAATATCTCGGACCCTCCTGAAGGCTCGCCTCAGGGAAGCCGCAGAATACCCACGTTCCAAGAGTCGTGTCTGTAGTACCCCAGCTTCCTTTAGAAAGGAAGATTCATCTGAGCAATTGCGGCGAACACGAAGATACTGGCTGTATGGTATGGAGGCCAAAAGTGGCTTGGGGTGGAAACTACCAGCATGAAGCAGGGAGTTTCCAGCCGTGGATTTGCGAAACAATTGGCTGGACAGCGACCCATCCTGACCCTTACGGACGAGAACGTCCAAAAAGGGCAGTTTGTGTGTATTGTGGGTCATAGTAAACCGTAAATTCAGTTCTTTCTGATTAATGTGATTCAAAAATTGCTGTAGTTGGGAGGAGGGGCCCTGCCACAACATAAAAATGTCATTGATGTATCGATGCCAAGCCAGTATATGGTCCGCAAAAACACTGATGCCTGGATCATGCCACAGTTGGCGCTCCCACTCCCCCAGGTACAGGTTGGCATACGATGGGGCACATCGAGTCCCCATCGCAACCCCCTGCACCTGGAGGTTAGTTACATACAGTGGAGGCTGGTGGGTTTTTCCTTTGGGGGAGGGCGGCAAACAAGAACCCCCCCCCTCTAGGCAGCGCGGCACTGACAGCACCCACACACCCCCTGGCAGACCGCGGTGTGATTTCACCACCCCCTCTGGCAGGCCGGCGTCGCTGCACCTACCCGATCTAGGGTTTGCGGGCTGTCCTCTCGTCTGGTGTCCTCTCCTCCACTGGTGCGGGCAGCGGCTCCGGTGTCCGCTCCTCCCGCGGCTGTGTCTCTTTTCTCTGACTCTTCCTCCAAAGCGCTAGGCATCCAATAAGATCACCTAACGCTTTGGCCAATCGGGAAACATGTCTCACGACCTGCCTCCTGATTGGCGTGAAGGAAATTTAGTGTGAAAATAGCAAAAATGTATTTGCTACTGTCACACAACTGGGTGGGACCTGCGCCCCAAGCCCACCTTTTTTTTAAACCTTTTAGAGCCTCTGGCTGTAATCAGGTGCTTCAAAAAATCACACCCCCAATTGGAATCCTTAGTCCGGCACCCTGATATGTAGATCAGGGGCCGGACGCATTATTGGGGGTCGGCGCCCATGCACCCTCTATGGACGGGCCGCCACTGGTTACATAGTTAATCTGGTTGAAAAAAAGACCATCCAGTTCAACCAACATAGAGAAAAAAAACACAAATAAGAAAACACAAATTAAAATAAGCACACACAATTAAAAAAAACACAAATAAAGACACACAAATTATAGCTCTAGAATTTTTGCTGGCATTCCACCATTCACAATGATACTTCACATTGATAATGTAGTTGCTTAAATGTGCATGTGCATTTGCATTTGAGTGTGTATGGGGGACAACAGAGTGTTTTTTCTTTTCTTTCTTTTTATTATAATTTAGCACTTTTTTTTAACACTTTTTCATTTAACTTTATTGCTATCACAAGGGAGCAAAAAAAAAAAAGAGGAAACCCCTATGTGATGGCATGGGCTGATGACTGGTGCTATTTATGTAAACATTAGGGGTCTATTAGACCCTGGACCCTGCCCTCCACTGCAGCTAATCAAGCACAGAGTGATATGACACCTCACCTCCTGTTGTAACCCTGTAAATGGGGCACCAATGCATTGCACGTGGTTGCATTAAAATACACTGGGATTTTAAACTAGGGATGATTTGTTCCTGAAAGCATCTGCATGCATGAGTACTAAAAACCACCAAATCCTTGTCTTATACTCAGCTCACCCCCCCCCCCCCCC
>BLSH010555582.1:1078223-1100643 GCA_018402905.1 Glandirana rugosa | reverse complement strand
CCCAGAGGGCACCCCCCCCCCCCCCCCCATTATCTACCTAGAGGTGTGTAAATGGGGACAGTCAAGTGGAAAAGGGGAGACCCTGTGATAGATGCTTTAGGGGCTGTGGACAACAGGGTGATGTTCTGTGGTCCTGGCCTAAATTGTTTGCATTTTGGTCTAAAACCTTTGACCTTTTTCAGACATTCTTCAACTGAAGATATGTAAGGAATCCATATTGGCCTTACTCCACCATCTTAATCCCAGGGCTATCTTCCCACTAGCAGAAATTAGCTATGCATCTTTTCTTGGCAACTAAGTAGACGCTGGCCTGAAATAAACCTTGAGTGGCTTTCCAGGAAGTAAAAGATTGTGTAACCATGATGATGATTGGTGAAAAGAAGTCCAGCATCCTTAACGATTCCCAGTCCAAAATCCGTAAAATTTGGGCGCCCTACCCTCAGTGCATATCTTTAGCATATCCTACCTTTAAATGGCCTGCTAGTCAGTCCCGAGGCTGTGGGGTCTGCTCCTCTTCTCCCCTTTAGTGCTCAGGTCCTCTCTTCTCCACCTATTTCTCGCTTCTCCTTTCTTTCTTTATAGTAACATAATATACAGTAACTGGATACTAACATTTATAGGTAAAGTTGATTCAGGGAATATCCGATTGCTTCTTGGGGGATCAGGAATGGATTTTTTCCCCTGCTGGAGCAAAGTGGATCACGCTTTTCTGTTTTTTTCCCTTCCTCTGGATCAACCGTAGGTATAGAATTGTGTATATAGGATTGTATGTTTTTTTTCCTTTTATTGGTTGAATTAGATAGTCTGGTTGAAAAAATACCATCTATGTAACCATACTCTCAAGGCCCCTTGTCATGGCCGGTTTCTGCTGGCACCCAGCAGCCTAGGCAGCCAAGCCTTGAGAAACTGAATTGTTGACTTCTGCTTATGTGTTAAATTACTTTTTGTCTATTTTTCCTGTTAATATTTACTTCCTATTCAGATCATTTGTCCCTCTGTGTGGGTGCTTCTGGTGTTAAAATTACTTCTAAAAATTCAATAAAAATATTGAATGTGAAAAGGGGAGACTCTAACTCCCCCCACACAGGGCCCTTGGTGCTCCTTGGCCCCAGCTTGTGCAATATTGTTAGAGTTATGTCATTCACACATTCAATGGGTAAAAGTCCCTATCTGCATACTTTTTCAGGTTGCTGAGTCAGAAAGAACTGAAACCAGAGACAGCCAGGCCATTAGCATTTTCAGGTGGTTTGCAATGGCCACATTTGTATTTCTCCTATGACAGTTTTACTTTAAATTCCTGATGCCCATTTAGAATGTGAAAGGGTAGTGGGGCAAGATCTACGTGATGTGGAGCCTCTTCACAAAGGAACAGAACTGAGGCTGTCAATCGCAGGCTGTGTGCTGGGGCTACTTCCCTGTCACATTTTTTTCTCTTGGTGTCAGGAAAACTTTTCAAAAGTGACTCATGCAGAAGAGGAATGGGGCAGCAGACAGAAATTACACTTAGTGCTCTGGATTGAGACCAGTACACACTAGAGGGATATGCTTTGTTGATTTTTCATGTCAAAGGCTTACAACCACTTCAACTGACATCATATGTAAATAGAAGCTCATCCCTTTGCATTTCAGATGAATGAAACAGAATAAATACAAAGTAACACTGTTACATTGTATCTCTTTACCCTATGTCTGAATAGTGCTTATAATCTGTGTCATGAGGTCTGTTTCTTAAGGCAGCTTTTGTATTTACACAGCAACCCCCAGATGTTATTCTGACAGCCGGGAATTGCCAACGAGGGTCAAAAGACTTTACTGCACGTGCCCTGCGCACTTTAATGACATTTTCCATCTGGCTCCTGCACTTCAGTGACTGCCTCCTGGTTAAGAAGGTACAGTTCTGACAACCTAAATTTACAGTTTATTTACAAGTTTCAGCAAGTGTATAGTGAAATTATATGCTCATTGGAATTTTCCTTGTAGCTTTTTATTTCAACCACAAGATGGCAGCGCTCCTTTAAACATAATGCTAGAATAGAGTCATCAGCTTACTAATAATTCAAGTAGCATATACATTATATTTACATCCAGGCTATTATTATACAGGATTTATATAGCTCCAACAGTTTACGAAGCGCTTTACAATATAAAAGTTAGACAGTAAGGCTACTTTCACACTGGGGCCGGCGGTAGCGGTAAATCGCCGCTAGTGTCAGCGGCGATTTGCCGCTGTTATAACGGCGCTATGGCTCTGCGATGCAGGCGGGAGCGCGTCGCTTTTAACCCCTCCACAAGGGGTTAAAAGTGCCGGCGCGCTGCGCTTCCGAGGCGCTGTGCAGCTACTTCGGAAACGCTTGCCATTGATTTCAATGGCAGGGGCGGTGGAGGAGCAGTGTAAACACCGCTCAGCGCACTGTCCCAAAGATGCTGCTTGCAGGACTTTTTGTAACGTCACTCAGGCTTTCCCACTGGGGTGGATGGGGGGATGTTTTTCAGGCGCTATAAGGGCTCTATTTTAGCACAGTGACTTTCACACTGTAGGCGCTTTATAGGCATTTTTGTGCTAAAAATAGCACCTGTAAAGCGCCTCTAAACTGCCTCCTAATCCTCCCCAGCGTGAAAGCCTGAGTACTTGCGTTGCGGACAGGAAAAAAAGTCCTGCAAGCAGCATTTTTGGGGCGGTGTGGGAGCAGTGAATACAGCGTTCCTCCACCGCCCCACCATTGAAATGAATGGGCAGCACTTCCGAAGCGGCTGTACACCGCTCCAGAAGCGCCGAGCCCCAGCTCTTTTAACCCCATAACAGCGGCAAAGCGCCCGTAAAACTAGCGGTGCTTTACCGCTACCGCGGGTGTAGGGCCAGTGTGAAAGGGCTCTTACAATACAATAAAATACAAGAGGGTTAAAAGAGCCCTGCTCATAAGAGCTTACAATCTAATAGGGTGGAGGCTAGATCAGGCATACAGCTCCGGGAATACCTCTCCCTGCCACTGAGTTTTAGAAGATACATAGTCATAATTAGTTTTCCACATATAAGCTGATGCCTATTTTGATGAAATTTATTATAATTATTTTATTTTGTATAATAGATTTGTCATCATGATATAATGTCTGATTATTATACTGTTTTCAAAACTGACAGTTTTTTTCTTTACCCTGACGAAGGGGACATCTAAAAGCCCCCAAAATGCTTTGGTTAATACATTAAATATTCTTTTTTTTTACTTATAACAACCATTCTTCTTCTTGTAGCAATAAAATCCTAACAAGTCATAACCCCTCACTACTCTATGCAAAACCTAAATCTGAACTCAGGTAATTACACAAAAAACACCCTTACAGTAACCCCCCCCCCCTGCAATCCAAGAATTAAGTTCCACTGGTTATATATTGGTTTATTTGTATATTATATTTATAGTATTATATTATTAAACTATTTTCCTGGTGCCTTAATGGCAGCATACGCATGGAATTTCCTGCCATGGATAGGCACAGGAAAGTAAAATTACGGAAAGGTAAGTATTCCATTTCCATTATATAATTATAAATTATAATTTTTTTTCTGCTTACTAATTGTTCCCCACTCCATCAGGCTTTTATCACTTTGCAGTTTTCATCAATGCTTTGCATTGTGGTGAGGCCCTCTGTGTCCTCACCTACAGTGCAAGACTATTGGTCCTGCTTAGTACTTGCTGACATCAGTGCACGACCACCGACCAGCGCTCCTCAGAGAACAGGCTTCAGGGAACTTCCAGAATGAGGAATAAGGTAAGTTTTATATCCTATTATTCTATCTCTAGCCTTAACCAGCATTTAACTCAGGGGTGGGCAACTGCATCCCTCTAGCGCTTGTGGAACTACATGTCCCATGAGGCATTGCAAGAGTGACAGTAACAAGCATGACTCCCAGCGGTAGGGGCATAATGAGAAGACTGACAGTTACCCAGAAAGCAAGCAATTGTGCTGCAAGTTTCAAAGTGACTTGCTGAGCTATTGCTAGACTTGTCAGGCTTCGCAAGTTTGTTGCACAATTGCAGCAAGTCCGCATTGCATGACTCCAGATCAACTTTCTTTGCAAATATTCTGCAAGTCTGCTGCAAGTTCTGGCTGAGTTATGTTGTACAATACTGTAGACTTGCAGAGCTCTTGCTGTAGACCAGTGTTTCTCAACCATTTTTCAGCCAAGGCACCCTCTACAATTATGCACCCTGGTTGAAAAAGGCTGCTGTAGACTCATCACTGCAACTTTGCTTTTGCTAGAGACTTGCCATGCAAATTTGCTACAAATTGGAAAAGTGTCAACTATAACTTGTGCTTAAAGTGCTCTGCAAGTCTACAACTTCCAGTGAAAATGTGCAACACATTGACAGACTTATATTTGTGGCATGTTATCCTTGCTATCTGGGTACTCCCAGAGACAGAAGCATGATTGGACTTGTAGTTCCGCAAGAGCTGGAGGGCCACAGTTGCCCAGTGCATGGGTTGTTTATTGTGTACTTCTCAGAGTTTAGCTTTAAAAAAAAGAAACTCTGGCGTTAGATGCACTGAAGCAGTGGTGGTTAACCTTATTGATACAGGGGCCTCAAGTGTTGCCTTCGACATTGCCAAAGGGCTGCACATAAAATTCAGTGTATATTCAGTGTCAGAGACAGCAGACACACAACAGGATATAGTCAAAGACTATTGGCATGATACAAGAGATGGCCAGAAACTCTGAATGTGATCGAAGAGATGGCCACAGACCATGGACATGATACAAGAGATGATCAAAGACTTTGGGCATGATACAACAGATGGTCAGAGACTGTGGACATGATACAAGAGATAGTCAGAGACTGCAGACATGATACAAAAGATGGTCAGAGACTGTGGACATGAAACAAGAGATGGTTAGAGAAAGCTGACATGATACAAGAGATGGTCAGAGACTGCAGACATGATACAAGAGATGTTCAGAGATTCTATAGTTAGCATTAACATGATATAAACCTGACCCAAAAAAGTGCAAAAATATATAGAGTGCAAAAGAGTTCTAAATATATAACAAAGTCCCAAACAATGCAAAAATATATACTCTATATATAAGAAAATGTCCAATATGTCCTTTTGAGTGAAACATGTCAGATGGAGCCTGATTGAGTGACGTCACTGCACACCTGCTGCCCTGACTCGTGTCTGTGCTTGGATGAGCTGTAATATGCACTGTGTATTTTACTGTTGCCATCGTAAGTGCATTATCCCGTTATTAAACATGTTTTAACCTCTTGTCGACCACGTCACGTACATTTACTGCAGTAAAGTAGCTCCGCTGCGCAAATCGCGTATATAACGGCGATTCGCGCAGTTGCGGGTGTGCGCCGCCGCACTCTCATGCCCGCCGCACAATACGGTTGGGCGGACTTGATCGCCGAATACAGAGCCACAACGGGGAACCGCCGATGTAAACACGGCAGTTCCCCGTTCTGACCGTGATCTACTGATCCCTGTAATCGGGATCAGTTAGATCTGTCATGCCCCTGCCAGCCCAGTCCCCACACAGTTAGGACACAGTTAATCCCTTGATCGCCCCCTACAGCTTAACCCCTTCCCTGCCAGTGACATTTACACAGTAATCTGTGGCTATTTTTAGCTCTAATCGCTGTATAAATGTCAATGGTCCCAAAAAAGTGTCCAATCTGTCTGCCGCAATATCACAGTCCCACTAAAAATCGTAGATCGCCGCTATTACCAGTAAAAAAAAATTATAATAATAAAAACGCCTTAAATCAATTCTCATAGTTTGTAGACACGATAACTTTTGCGCAAACCAATCAATAAACACTTTTTTGAGATTTTATTTACCAAATATATGTAGAAGAATACATTTTGGCCTAAACGGATGAAGAAATTAGTTTTTATATATATTTTTTTGGATATGTATTATAGCAAAAAGTAAAAAATATTGTGGTTTTTTTTTTCAAAATTGACACTCTCTTTTTTTTTTTTTGTTTATAGCGCAAAAAATAAAAACTGCAGAGGTGATCAAATACCACCAAAAGAAAGCTCTATTTGTGGGAAAAAAAGACATCAATTTTGTTTGGGTACAGCGTCGCATGACCGCGCAATTGTCAGTTAAAGCGACGCAATGCCGAATCGCAAAAAGTGCTCTGGTCAGCAAGGGGGTAAATCCTTCCGGGGCTGAAGTGGTTAAAGCTTACTGCACCATGAGGCTTCTCCTTTCTTTTATATATGTGGATGCTGTGGCTGTGAATACCTCAATCTAGTCTTATGCTGATGATCCATGCTGGGTGGATGACCCTTTGAGCGGAGTGGTTATACTACACATGACAGTCTGCACTGATGATCCATGCTGGATGGAGGGATGGTCCTTTGAGAAAGCTACCTGAGTGTTACCTTTCTCATGAGCACATTTAGACCTCCAGTGTTAAGATGTGTTATATTTGGTCAGCAGCTTTGCATGTCTGGTTTCACTCATGCACTGGAGCACTTTATTGGAATATTTCACTGGATTTTATAGAATATTGTGTTTTTTATTTTTTGCACTTTTTTTTGTGGGACTATGTTACATACAAGTCTTCTCATTTTTTGATTGATATTATTGATTGATATTATTTTTGTGATTGAGTTACATACTTTCTGCACTTTTTTTATTTGACAATTTGTTATATGTATTTTTTGCATTGTTTGGAACTTTGTTATTTAGAACTCTTTTGCACTTTATATATTTTTGCACTTTTTTGAGTCATGTTTATATCATGTTGATGCTATTTCTTGATTGTTATTTTTTTATATGGTTGAATTAGCCCCTGTTCGCATCAAATCTGACTTTGCAATCGCGTGATTTCAAAGCCGTATGTCAGTGCGACTTCAGGTACGACTTGGCCGACATCTGTGCGACTTTATACACAGATGTCTATGCAAGTCGCACCTGAAATTGCCAAAAATATAGCAGGAACTTCTTTTTCTAATCAGTATGGGAACGCAAAGTCATTGTCGCACCAATTTGAACAGTTCCATTGCCGACAATAGTAAGACAAAACCAAAGAAAATTCTCAGCTCAACTCGCCAACCAGTCTGCTACCAACCGAATTATCCAGTTTGCGATAAAAACAGGGGGATTAGTTAGCACACATTTGCAAATACACATGTAAGCTGCAGAGTCGCTCCAAGGCACCCCAATATTTCTGCAGTCCTAATGCTTGTAAAAGGTATTAGAGCCTCCATAGTAGAAGCACATGCATTCTAATGGATAGACAGAGGGCAGGTGAGCTTGGAGGTAGTCGACCCCTCATTAAAGGCAAAGGGGCACACTTGACACCCAGCACATAGCACAATGGCAGCCAAGGTGTCCAGTGTATCCCCTCACCAATATTACATCAATAACAAACAAATGGCCCCTGCCCCCACCTATAACTGGCCTTTGCAGCAAGGAGCACTTGGAAGGCCAACACATGCAAAACAAAACCATAGAAAAATCCTGACAATAGGGTGCAACTTGTCATGTGATATGGACCTGTGAAGTTGCATGACAAGTTGGACCAGTGTGAATGGGGGCATAGAGGGTGAGCACACTGTCTTTCTTAATAAAAATTGTCTAAGCAGGGTATTCATTCTGCTGCCAATTTAGATCTCAGCACAGGTTTTTGTTTTATTTGTAATTATTCTATTGGAGTTTTTGGAGACTGGGGACATGCTTCAGGAGACAGTCGCTGCTATAACAGAGCAACACGGAAACCTAGGTAAGTGTCTGCAGGGGCCCCGAGAGCTACACAAAAAGTGCCAAAGGGCTGTTAGTGTTTTTTAGATTAGACTCCAACCACAGTGTATATATGGCATGATGGCCCAGTAAATAGGTATCAGTTTATTTATCCATCATCCCGCAGGATCACCTAATCTATCAGATGATCATTCCACAGATATTATTCACTTGGGAGGTATATGAATAGTCACCTTGAACAGTATATGCTCGTTTATTTTCCTGGTTTGTAATATTCCAAGTAGACCTTTAAAATGTGGCCGCATCCTCTGCCTGAGATGTGGTGCATTTGGAAGGGTTTGCTCCATGCTGCCATTTAATCTTCTTCACAGCTGGATGGGGATTGTGCAGACACACAGTCTGCCTGAGCCTCAGCCTGTCAGCTCATCTGGAGCACAGAGCAGAGAGCAGGAAATTCTAATCACTGTATTCATCGGCCGGGAACTCATTACGGCACACTAAGAATAGTTTTACTTTGTTTTATTCCAGTCCTGTCCACGTTTTTTGGTTTGCGTCTAGCTTCTCTCTTTTTGCAGTTTTCTGCATGAGTGCCAAGTATAATTACACGGTAGAGGCTGCTGTGACAAGACCACATGTGTTAGATGTGCATTCTTGCTTCATTGTACAGTAACATACACAATTGCTAACAATAGGAGTACTCAGAATTTAGTAAACATATTTAAAGGGTAATTCTGCATTCCTCTGATTGAATTGATGTTACAAGCCAAAGCAGGGAAATAATACACTTTCATAAAGGGTTTATTATTTACAGAGTATGAAAATCTGCCACTTTCTATGGGTTATCTGAGCATAGTTTCAGATCACACCCAGGTAACCCCTTCATTGCTAACAGTAACATGCAAAAATGCAACAAATAAAAAACAGAGAATGCAATTGTGGATGCATAATTCATAAACCAGCCTATTCGTTTCACCTCTACTGTTTTTTTAAGCATGCAGGATCCTATATTTTTTTTAAGCCTCATTCCCACAGGCAATAGAGGCTGTACACTGCCAAGAACCAGAGTAAGGCCTCATTCACACGGGTGTACTTAAGTGTACACTTGTGCAAAGGGCTGCGTTTGCCTGCACGGGATGCACAGATTTTCGATGCATCCACGTGCATGCAGTCCCATTTGTGTCAATTGGGATGCAGCAGCTGCATGGACACAGCTGCTGCTGCTATTTTGACAGCCTTGTTTGCAGGTGCATGTTCCCAAACTCACATTGTCTGCATTTGGGGACTTGCACCCATATGGCTGCCAAATTGGAAGCAGCAGCTGCATTCCAATTGATATGAATGAGACTGCCTGCAAGCAGATGCACGGAACACCTGTGCATCCCATGCAGGCAAACCTGGCCCTTTGCCCAGATGTGCACTTAAAGCAAAGCTCAACCTAAAAGGGGAAGCTCCGCTTGTCTGCACCCCCCCCCCCCTCTACTGCCACATTTGGCAGTTTTTGGGGGAGAGTGGGTACCTGGTTTTGCAGGTACCCGCTCCTACTTCCAGGACAGATAGACAGATCGCCGTGGGGATCTGAACCGAAGGTCTCCCCCCCCCCCTCTTTCACCCACAGTCTTCTGGCACACATCACAGGTCCCAGAAGACTACAAGACCATTCACAGGGTGAAGCGCGGCTTACACATGTGCAGTAGGAAGCCGTCTTTGAAGCCGCAAGGCTTCACTTCCTGTTTCCCTTACTCACTATGCCGGCGCCTGCACCCGAAGCCAATTGAAGAATGGACAGGTAAGTGTCCTTATATTAAAAATCAGCAGCTACAGTATTTGTAGCTCTGCTGACTGTTAATTTTTTTGGGGGTTGGGCCTGGAGCTTCTCTTTAAGTACACCAGTGTGAGCAAAGCCAAAGTCTGTGGTGGATATTCGCAGGCTGCAGCCCACAGCCTGTACAAATTAATAACAGGCTGATAGGCGCCACAACTGTTCACATGTACAGTATCTACTAGTTTAGCGGTTACATGCGATTAGAGACCTGGATGCTAAATGTCAGCGTACAAAGCCGCTTATATGTCCCTAATAACATGTAATCGCATGTTTCTTTTTCCTCCTCTAGTCTAAGCTCTGCTGCACACACACCAAAAGAGGCTGATAACTAGTAAATTCAAGTACCTGCATTAAAAAAAGCATTTTAGGAGGGGGGTGCGTGGCGAATGTCAAGATGGCCGGACGTGCTTGAGAGGAGCTCCGTCCACCGCCCATAGTATGCGTCAGCATCCTGATTATCCCCTGCGATCCGTGCCTTCTCCAGTGCCTGAGTCTGAAGCACTCTCCTCCCACTACAAAGATGAGTAGGTGGGGAGCGGCCGCAGAAAGGCTAAAAGAATTTGCCCGGTCTGAAAAGCATGATGGCCGTGACAGCCTGCTGCATACGAGGACTGGAGGGCCTTCCGGCATCGGCACACCCAAAACCTCGGATAAGCCGGGTAAATTAATTTTGGAGCAAGCGCACGCTCATCTCATGCATGCCATTACTACCTCCAGCGCTTCTCTGATGGGCAAATGGAGGAGATAAAGGTGGATATAGGCCTAATACGAGTGGACATGCAACGTGTTCGTGAGCATGTGACAGAAACTGAGCGCCGTATTTCTATATTAGAGGATGATTTCACACCGGTCCCTACTAAAATGTCCGAAGTGGAGAAGCAGGTATCCTTTTGGGCTCAGAAGGCGGACGACCTGGAGAACAGGATGAGAAGGAACAATCTCAGGATTGTGGGGCTCCCTGAGAAGGCTGAGGGTCAAAACCCTGGGGAATTTATTGAGACATGGCTGAAAACTATTTTCCCGGACGCTCAATTCTCCCCTGCCTTTGCAGTTGAAGAGCGCATAGAGTGCCGGCAAAGGCCCCTCCACCGGGGACCCCCCCTCGTCCCTTGCTTGCCCGAATGTTAATCTGCAAGGATTGGGATCTCGTCCTCTGGAAGGCTAGACAAAAGGGACAGATACGTTTTGACAATACTCAAGTGCTGATTTTCCCGGATTTCTCTATAGAGCTGCAAAAACAAAGGGCATCGTTTGCTGATGTGAAGAAGAGGATCAGAGAAAAGGGAATTGTTTATTCCATGTCCTATCCTGCACGCCTGCGAGTGATTGATGGGGGAAAGGTGCACTTTTTCAATACACCGGAAGACGCCCGAGATTGATATGACATGCACAATCGCTCAGTTTGATTGTTTTCCGGGTATTGCTTTGTGCCAGTGGAATTAACTCTGAGTTTTACCTGTTTTTGTAATTTATCCTGCTAACCATACAAACAGTAGCCTATGTCTGTGGCATTGCAGGGCCTTTCTCATTTCTCAGCAGTAACTGATCAGAGATACGCTGCCATCTATTGATGTTGGCAGACATTGCAACGCCCCAACACTGCAGACTTTGTAAGTTGCCATTCTCTTATTCTAGCTGGGTAGACCACTGCTGAAAGTAATGATGCTGAATTCTCATAGGATGTCTCTTGACTCTGGACTAAACTTGATGTCCCATGCCAATTTCCTGGATGACTGTTCCCCCCCCCCCCCCATTTTTGTTTCAGGCTATCATTATAAGCTCTGATAGGCCATGGGCTGGTGTCTGCTTTGGATGCTCACTCGAAGTTATGTGATGGAAATAAAATGACTATGACTTGAGGCGGTGGGGTTCCTATATGGCCCCTACTATTCTAAAGCTTGGGAGGGAGTGCATACATAATAAGAGGATGAAGGTGGGAGAATGGGCGAGTTACCCATGTATTGCCCATGCATTTGCAGTTGCAATGTACGGGTAATGCCCCGTTTGTAATTTCCTATGCCTCTATCCTGATTTTGAAATATCCACTATGTACTGTATATAGTTTGATACTGAACCCTAAGTTTTGGGTCTTATCCCTACTGTTTTTTTAATTCTCCAACATTATGTTTGGCTCATGCCACGGTAATAAGGTTGGGCTCTTGATCAGACCTCCACTGTGGTCTCGATGTGTATATTGTCTGCTCTGCAATGGCTAGTAAGTGTAATATTTTGTCCTGGAATGTTCGGGGACTAGGATCCCCACAAAAAAGGTCCCAGGTGACGACTGTCCTACGGCAATCCGGCTCGCACATAATATCTCTCCAGGAGACACATTTAATTTCTGATTCTGTGCATCAATTAGTAAAGCCTTGGTTGCAGTGGACAGCCCACTCCTGTCATAGCTCCCACTTCAGAGGGGTGTCTCTCCTGGTGCATAGGCCAGTCCCATGGGAGTGCTTGTCGGTCAGGAGAGACTCCCACGGGCGCTACATATTCATACGTGCCCAATTGTACTCTTTACCTTTTGTCATAATAGGTATATACAACCCCCCTCCGGCGAACCTGCAGGTGCTCAGGGAGGCTATGGTGTTTGCTGCTCTTTACCCCGGGGCTTTAGTCTTGTGTATGGGGGATTTTAATATGGTGATGGATCCCCTGGCAGACAGATATGGGCACCCCCTGCCCTCAGAACCTGGAGCCGGGACAGCTTTTGCCCGGCTGGTGACAGAATTTGGCTGGCATGATCTATGGAGGGTTTCCAACCCCGATGCCAGGGCCTATTCATGGTCGATCCCTGCTAGCGGAACTCTTTCACGAATTGACCTGGCTTTTGGAAATGACAGGATTCTCTCGAAGGTCTCCTCTATCTCCTTTTTGTCCAGGGGGGTTTCTGATCATTGCCCTCTGCAGCTTACTCTGAACATTGGATATACGGGACTCCGTAGTATATGGAAGGTACAACTCTTTTGGCTTTCTCTTATTGGAGAAAATGATAAGATCCCAGATCATCTGCGAGTATTTTTAAAAGCACATTGCTCCAGAAGGGATGCCATGTTTTGGGATGCTCTGAAGGCCTATTTAAGGGGAGCCCTAAAATCCACTATTGCATTTATCAAGCGATCTTCCCGTCTAGAGGAAGAGGACCTGGCTCAAAAAAAACACGCAGCTGAGGCCCATTATTTGGTGGCACCCACTAGGGACAACCTAGTGCTCTGGGAACAAGCGTCCCAGGGATACGCGGCTCATTTGTCAGCTAGCGCAAAGAGGAAAACATTTTTTGCCCAGCAAAAATATTTTGAGTATGGCAATCAGTCCAGCCACTTATTAGCCCACATGGCTAGGCAGCAGAGCTCTAGTTCTCTGGTCAAAAAAATTATTAGGGCAGATGACACGGAAGCATGTGAAGCAGAGGACATATGTGTTTTCACAAGTTCTATATGGAAATGTACTCCTCTACTCTTACAAAAACTACTGAAGACATAACAACATATTTGGCAGATTTGCAATTACCAACCCTCACGCAGGAGCAGGTATCACTACTAGATGCAGGAATCACGGTAGATGAAATCAAAGAAGCGGTGGCCTCCATGGCAGCTGGAAAGGCGTCTGCTCCAGATGGCCTTCCCCTGGAGATTTACTGCAGATACCTGGATACTCTTGCACCAGTTGTGCAACAGGTCTATGCCAAGATATTTCAGGATGGCAGTCTTCCACCATCAATGTACTCAACCACAGTTGTACTTATACCCAAACCCGATAAAGCCCCTACCGATTGCGCGTCCTACAGGCCGATTTCCTTGCTTAATATAGACTACAAGATTCTTGCTAAAATTTTGGCCAAACGTCTCAACGCAGTTATCCTTAGTATTATACACTCGGATCAGCTGGGCTTTATGCCCGGTAAGTCCACGTCCATTAATATTCGTAGGACTCAATTGATAGCTCAGCTGAGGGAGTTTCTGCCTGAGTCGAGTGCTTTGGCATCCTTGGACATGGCCAAGGCTTTTGGCTCAATAGAATGGGCTTTCCTCCAAGCTGCTCTGAGATCGTTTTGGGTTTGGAGACAACTTTCGCAAGTGGGAAGGTGCCATTTTGGCTGCCTGTGCGCCAGATGGCCCTTTTAAGCAAACTGCTCCCTGTAGCAGATGCTGTCGGTTCTACAGCGTCCCAGTGACCCCGTGCCTTACTCTGAGAGGCTTTTCCTGTACCTGTGACCCCGGCTTTCCTTGGACTTAGCTGATTTCTGCCTACCCTGACCCCCGGCCTGTCTACAACTACTCTCTTGCCTGATCCACCTGTGCCTTGCTGCCTGCACCTGACCACCTGCCTGCCTGCACCTCCTAGCCAGCCAGTTGCCGACCCGGACCGCACGACTACTCTTCTGCTCAGCACGAGCTCTAGTGGACCATCACGCACCACCAAGTGATTCAGTCCAGCCCTCGTGCCCCCCTGTGCTCCTGAACTCCCTGTTTGCACTATTAGGGATTCTTGAACCAGGGCCGCAAGAGAGGTGAACCCCTGCATAAGTCAGACACGTCCGCCCGGTACGTGACAGTAGGTATTCTGTATTCTTCGCCGGTGTCTCAGTTGCTAGTAAATGGTATCTTGTCACCACCTGTACGGCTTTACAGGGGCACAAGACAGGGATGCCCCCTGTCTCCACTGTTTTTGCAGTTGCTATTGAGACACTAGCTATGCGTATTAGACAGAGCTCCTCTGTCACTGGTATAGCTCTGGGAAATAGGGAGGACAGGATCGGGTTATATGCGGATGACCTCATTCTATACTTGAGAGATACCTTGGGGTCTTTGCCTGCTGCAATGCGGATTATTGAGACATATGGAGCTTACTCTGGTCTGAAAATTAACTGGCAAAAGTCGGCTCTAATGCCATTGTATCCCGCAGACTTGTGGTCGCATTGTAGCGGATAACACTCTGAAGGTGGTAGATGCCTTTAAATATTTGGGGATTATCATTACATTGTTACCTAAGGATGCATTCCGGGCTATAATTGACCCCCTACTTAGTGAGATTAGATATAAGCTTAATGTATGGGCTAGACTCCCACTGTCAGTGGCGGGACGGATCAAAATGATCCTCCTTCCCAAGTGCCTGTATGTAACATCCCATATGCCCACAGTGATTCCAAAATCATTTTTTAAAACCCTGGATGCTATGCTTATAGCCTTCATATGGGGCAAAAATAGGAGGAAACTAAAATTTTCTACGCTTCACCGCCCTAAAGACGAGGCGGGGATGGCCCTCCCCAACTTGTACTATTACTACCTGGTGGGGCAGCTGAACCACCTGGTGAATTGGATGGAACCGGCCGGTCCGGAGGTGGTGGAGTTACACCTGGCGATCATCCTCCATATAGATAACCTGTTGGTGGCTTTGGAAGCCCCTTTGGACTCACTGCCTAAAGTTAGAATTCCCATACTTACTTTGGCTCGTTCGGTTTGGAGAGAGGCTAAGAAATTAGACAGCTTCAACCAGATTAATATGGACCTACCACTGTGGAATAACCCTATGTTCCCTCAGCTGCAGGCACTGGAGGGCGGTGGGTTCTGGGAGCTCCGGGGTTTGACGCGTTTGCGGGATATATATGGCAGTGGAGTTCTGGCCTCATTTGAGGATTTACAGGGTAAGTGGGACCTTCCCAAGACGGCATTCTACAGGTACTTGCAGTTACGCCATGCGCTTCAGGCCCAATTTGGTGTTGATGTGTCACAGTTTTTGGATTACCCATTGATAGGCATATTGAGATCTCAAGGCCCAAAGGGGCTGATATGAGATGTTTATTCCCATTTACTGCACAGACTGGTGAAAGGTCGACCCCTGGCGGTACGAGACAGTTGGAGGGCACTAGTCCCGGAACTCACGGAAGAGGACTGGGAGGAGGCATGCGCCTCGCATCTGTATTTATCGCCGGCGATAAATAATAGGGTGGTCCAACTATATATGATACATCAATCCTATTTGTCGCCGGTGAGACTGTATGGCATGCATCGTACTGCAACACCTGAATGTACTAGATGTACCCACCAGAGGGCCGACTTTAATCATGTCATGTGGTTGTGCCCGGTAATTACACTCTACTGGAGAAAGGTGACTGAGATCTTTCCTCCCCCTTCACTGGATAGTGATCACAACGGCTGTCAGCCTGACAGGCTGGGGCGGAGTCCTGGGGCTGTTCTCAGCCCAGGGACGGCGGTCTCCGGAGGAGTCTCGTCTCCCGATCAATGTCCTGGAATTGCGGGCGTTTTCGGTGCTACCTCTCCCATTGGATCGAGGCTGCACGGGTGCCCTGTCCGGATTAAGTCAGACAATGCCACGGCTGTGGCATACGTGTATCACCAGGGTGGGACGAGAAGCCGGGGTAGTTCCCATTCTGCGGTGGGCAAGGACAACCCGGATGTGTTTCATCAGATTTGTCTGAGATGGGGTGCTCCAGACGTGGACTGGCTAGCGTCCCGTCTCAATCGGAAGGTGCGGACCTTCGTGAGCTGAACGTGGGTTCCCTTGGAAGGACGCGGGGGATGCTCTTGTGGCTCTGGGGACTTGGTATCAACTCATCCAGGCCTTTCCTCCTCTTAGACTGCTTCCACGCCTTCTGCGCAGCATAGGAGCGGAGGGTATAACGACCATGCTGGTAGCCCCAGAATGGACAGGGCTTCCTTGGTACGCCGTTGTAGTACGAATGGTGGTGGACGTCCCTTGGCGGCTTCCGCCTCGCGAGGCTCCTCTGTCCCAGGGGCCCATCTGGCATCCTGCTTTACCCTCTCTGGCCTTAACGGCCTGGCTATTGCATCACAGGAGTTGAGGGATCGAGGCGTCTCAGACTCGGTGATTCCCACCATGCTGAAGGCACATAAGGCCACTTCACATAAGATTTTCCACCGCACCCGGAAGGCTTAATTCGCCTGGTGCGGAGCCGGGGAGTGGACCTCTCGTTCCTTCTCGGTGTCTCGGGTTCTGGCCTTCCTACAGAAGGGGCCCAAACAGAAACTGTCATTGTTCACTTTCAAGGGTCAGGTTTCTGCTCTGGCAATCTTTTTCAGCGTCCTTTGGCGACACATTCATTGATCCATACTTTCATGCAGGGGGTTCGGCATGTCGCCCCCCAGATACGGTCGCCTTTGGCGCCATGGGACCTCTCGGTGCTTCAGAAGCCGCCTTTTGAGATTATCAGGGAAATCTCACTACAATTGCTTTCGGAGAAGGTGATTTTTCCTGGTGGCTATCACATCCGCTCGGCGGGTGTCTGTGTTGGCGGCTCTATCTTGTAGGTCTCCTTATCTGGCCCTACATAGGGATAAGGCGGTCTTGCGCCTGTCATCCTCCTTTTTGCCGGAGGTGGTGTCCTCTTTCCACATCAATGAGGACAATTGCTTCTGTCGCTATGCCCGCACACGCCTCAACCTAAGGAGGTTGCTTTGCACTCCCTGGAGGTTGTTCGGGCCCTGCGGGTGTATCTGGCGACCACGGCCTCTTTCGGAGGTCGGACGCACTCTTTGTCATGGTGGATGGTCCACGCAAAGTTTTGGCGGCCTCATCGGCCGCTATCTCATGTTGGATTAGACAAACGGTGACCTGAGCCTATGCTGTTCGGGGTCTGGAGCCTCCTTTTCAGGTTCACTCTACCAGGGCGATTAGCCCTTCCTGGGCTTTCTGACATCATGTGTCGGTATCTCAAGTGTGCAAGGCGGCTACTTGGTCCTCTGTGCACACCTTTTCAAAGTTTTACAAGTTGATGTTTTAGCATCCTCGGATGCTGCGTTTGGCCACAAAGTTGTGCATATGGCCGTGTGAGACACGTGTGGTTTCTCACTGAGGGTTCGGTTGGGTGTAGTTCTGTAGTTGTTCTGTTACCCACCCCTCGTTTTTGGCACTGCTTTTGGACGTCTCACTTAGTCCTAAGAGTCACTGTGCCTGTCGACGAACGAAAGAGAAAACGGGATTTTTTTTGACTTACCGTAAAATCCCTTTCTCTGAGTTTGTCGACAGGCACAGCACCCACCCCTCTGGATGTTGCACTGCTTGTTACGAACTGAGCTAGCAGAGCTGGGTGTGGGGTTATCTGCCAGTGAGGACTGCCCCCTGGGAGGGGCTGTGTCTGTTGCTATTCTTTTTGCTGTTACAACTGCCTGTTCTGCCTAGTAAACTCCTGAAGAGGACAGTATAACTCACTTAGTCTTAAGAGTCGATGTGCCTGTCAAAGAACTCAGAGAAAGGGATTTTACGGTAAGTCAAAAAAATCCTGTTTTTTGCTTTCCAAAAAATGCTTCTAAACTCAACTGCCTAGAAACGACTATTAGGTTCCATGCACACTGTAGCTGTTAAATGGCCCTTTTTGGGGCATTTGGGCAATTTTTTTAACAGCCCATAAACTCTCCTCTATGTTATCCTATGTGTCCATGCACACATCGACATTTATTGTCATTTATCATCAGTGGAGTTTATGGCCTGTCATCAGAACACCCTTAAATCACATTCAAGAGTTGTTCTTCTGACCACAAAAAACGTTGAAAGTTTAAAAACGCTCATAAACACTCAAAAACGTGGCTCACCAGCATTTATGGTCGTTTTTGATCCATTGAAAAAAAAAAACGCTTCTAGACGTGAACGCGGCAAAACGCAGCTAAACATGGCTAAACGTAGCATGTAAAACGCGGCTAAGCCATTTTAAGCATCGGTTTCTAGCTATCAAAAAAAAACATTCAGGGGAGGTTGAAAAAGCGTCCCATGTGCATGGAGCCTTAACGAACCTGTGTAAATGTACTGATAAGATAACATAGAGGAGAGTTCAGGGGCAGCTGAAAAAAACGCCCAACTGTTCCTTAGGCCTCATGCACAATGGACATTACAAAACCGTTCTAAAAACGTCAGTAGCTTTGCAGTGAGCTATTCAGCGTTTTCCACTAGTGTTTTTGAGCAGTAACTTTTTGGGGGTTTTTTTTTCAATGAACCAAAAACTTCCAAAAACGTTGGTGACCTGCGCTTTTGAGCAGTTTTGAAAAACTGTGAAAGTTTTTACAGCTGAAAAACGCCTCTCAGAACCCACTAGTCTTGTTTTTTTTTTTTAACAGCTCAGAAACGCCCCAGCTAAAAACAGTGGATAACAGCCTATGTGTGCATGAACACATAGGATAACATGCTGGAGAGTTTATTGACTGTCGAAAAAAACATCTGAAGCTAAAAACAGCAGCTGTATAAACGTCTAGTGTGCATGAGGCCTAAACGTCCGTTTACCAGCAGCAGTGTACATGAGGCCTTAGGCCTCATGCGCACAGGATGTTTTTTGACGTTTTTACAGCTGCTGTTTGTGGCTTCAGACGTTTTTTTCTACAGTCAACAACTCTCCATCATGCTATGTGTTCATGCACTCATAGGCTGTTATCAACTGTTTTGAGCAGTGACATTTTTGAGCTGTAAAAAAACTCCAAGACTAGTGGGTTCTGAGAGGAGTTTTTCAGTTGCAAAAATGCTCAAACGATGTAAAATGCTCAAAAACGCCCAAAAAACACAGCTCACTAGCGTTTTAGGATGTTTTATATCCATTGGAGAGAAAAAAAAGCTCAAAAACGCTACTGCTGGAAAACACTCAAAAACGCTAGTGCAATAACGCTGAATAAAGCTGAAAAACTCACTACAAAGCTACTGACGTTTTTAGAATGTTTTTTTTAACGTCCTGTGTGTATGAGGACTTTGACGTGTTATCTTCACAGATAAGTCAACTGTTTAGCACAGAAGAAGGAAACGTCCCTGGGGATGAGGCATGTGTCTTCTAATGTAAGTCCTTTTTAGGCCTCATACACACTGGATGTTTTTGGGCATTTTTACAGCTGCTGATTTGGCTTCAGGCGTTTTTTTCCTATAGTCAATAAACTCCCCAACATGTTATCCTATGTGTCCATGCACACATAGGCTGTTATCAACTGTTTTTGGCTGGGGCGTTTCTTGGCTGTAAAAACGCTCAAACGTCCAAAAACCCAGATAAATGCTCAAAAACGTAGCTCACCCGCGTTTTTTAACGTTTTTGATCCCATGGAATAAAAAAATGCTCTAAAATGCTAATGCAAAAAATGCTCAAAAACGCTAGCGCATGAGGCCTTAAAGCTGTTATTCAGATGAATAGCATTTTGACTCTGAGCAGCACAAAAACGCCTGATAGGTAAATATGTACATATACTTGATAATTTATTCATAATGTGATTTTAAGTATGTTTTATACCGAACTTAAAGAGGAGGTCCGCCCAATACTAAAAAATTAAAAGTCAGCAGCTGCTGACTTTTAATAATAGGACACTCACCTGTCCTGGAGTCCAGCGATGTCGGCACCTGCTGCCGATCATCGGATCGGGGGTCGGGTGCAGCCGCGTCCATTGCGGGTAAGGGAACCCGGCAGTGTAGCATTATAGCTTCACGCCATGCACCCTATTGCGCATGCGCGAGGCTCTGATGTGCTCTGCTATTGGCCCGGCGGTCAGGAGCAGAGCAAGAGGGGGAGCCGGGTTGCCGACATCAGCGGCCGCCGGCCAGAGTTCCCGCATGTGTGGAAAAGGACACCTGTCTAAAGACAGGTGTCCTCTTCCCCCTCCCCCCCCGAAAGGTGCCAAATGTGACACCTGAGGGGGGAAAGGAATCCAACCAGCGGAAGTTCCACTTTTGGGTGGAAATCCGGTTTAAGCAAATACAATTGCAAAAAGTCCATGCCTCCAATAACTAATATTTCAGTTATAAGTGGGACCAAATAATCCACTGTCTCCTGAACTCCAGCAGGAAGGCCTCTATAAAATTTGTAGCTCTGACTTTCCGCACTGGAATCAAAGTTCTGCTCTGACAGAAGGCCAGCCAGAAGCTGTGCTTGGGCATATTCTACTGGCTTTGAATGCAATGGTTAAATGGAGCCTAAGCCTACTTGCACTATACATGTATACCAGCCTTTTTCATCTAGGATGCCCAGGCACCCTGGGGTGCCTTGAGGTTTCTCAGGGGTGCCTTTTTGGTCTGATGTTTAGACCTCTCAAAAAAATTTATTATTTAACCAACAAAAATGTTATTCTGCACTGGACCTCTCATCCAATATCTAAATTATTTGTACTAGCTATTTTGGAAAGCCAGTATAAGGAGGACCCTTTCACAATAATCTGTTTTTGATCAGTTAAAAAAAAAAAAGCAGGAGATGTATCCCTTTAAGTCCTATAGAACTTATCACACCAGTCAGTTGTGTTTCATTTGCATTTTTTTAAATTCATGCTTGCTGCATTTTGGGTGCGCTTTTCAAAACTGCACCCAAAACACAGCTTCCCACTGAAATAAACAGAACATGCATCAAAACGCACCACTGTTGCATTTTTGGTGCAACTTTTTTGTGTTACATGTGCAGGTTTCATATGTGCATGCTTTTTTTAATGTTTTTTTTTTCAATGGAACAGTGGGAAAACAGCCTAAGGGAAAAGTAATGGTGAAAAAAAATCTCACCAATATTATTTACATATGCTTCATGATCTGTGTGATTGGCAGCATGGCAGGTTGCGTGTCCTTTCCTACATACTTTCCTTCATACTTTTTAAATAAAAGATGCCCCTCTTCATCATCTCAGAAAGTTGGGAGTTATGTGTATCTACACACAATCCTCCTTAACCACTTATTTACCGCAAGGCAGCTACAGCGTAGCGTTGTTGTTCCGGGTGGGTGCCCATGGATGTCCTCCTGGAACCACGCCCCCCTGGGGCTTGCATCCGGTGCGCTCTGTGATCAATGTGTCCTTTGGACACCACAAATAACTTCAGGTGAAATACAGGACTCTCTGAAAACATGTGGTGTGGCTGTTTCAAGATGCACAATAAGGAGCCACTTGAAGAAATATGGGCTGCATGGTTGAGTCTAGCAAAGAGATACCAACCGCACACTGGCTGAATGAAGAAATTGCTTGTAGTTTATTAAAGTGATAAAACCATCATACATGCCAGTACAATAATAGGCAGACACCGACATACATCCAAAAAGCAGGTGAATAGGTTGACGCATTTCACAGACCGATCGTCTGCTTAGTCATAACCTTCAAAGTAACTGTGAATGATCCAAGCTTATAAAGCAGAGACACAACATGATTCTATTGCAGGTGTTTGAAATGGATCATCAGTTGATTACCTGACACGTTGATTGAACAGCCTCTGGGAATATCCAGAGACTGTCAAACAGCGTAGAGAGTTAAAACCTCAAAAGACTGAACTAAAATCACACACGCCGCGGTCGACAAGCGATCTGATCGGCATGGGACCAAAAAAGATAAAGTCAGAGTGGTCCTTTAAGAAAGAAAGAGAAAAGAGAAAGAAACTCTCAAAAATTTACAGGGGTGTCGTGGGGACACTGCGGGTGGTAGATACTCGAAACATATTCAATAATAAATCTAAAAAAGTGAATATTTCATACTCTATAAGCAGATAAATAAACAAATGCTCGCATAGGTGCCACATATCCACAGCGTCCCACACCGCAACCCCCGACAAAGAATGTATAAAGAAGAAGGGGGTGCATAAACTGTTGGCAATTGTTTACCCTGATTTAATGAGGTGCTATATGAGTAAACCAATGATCAAAAACATGTGTCCATCTACAGGGGGTCCCAGCCAATGCAAAGGGAACCCCCATGGATGGGACACCCCTATATGTCAATCTGTGTGTAAACCTATGTTACCAACAAGAAATGACAAAACGCACCCTTCTCTGTACCCCTAGATGGACACCAGAACTAATGGGTAGATCCCCATGTCTCTTCCCACGCAAAACAGTAAAGAACAACCATTGTATCCAAATGTGTGTCTAACTGTATATCCCCACAGGGTAGGTACCCCCAAGGGAAACGTAACCGACCCTGG
>BLSH010555582.1:993033-1007580 GCA_018402905.1 Glandirana rugosa | reverse complement strand
AAAAAAAATAAAAACCCCAAAAATGAATTCTCATCATCCGTAAATGCGACCACTTTTGCGCAAACCAATCAATAATCGCCGATTGCGATTTTTTTTATCGCAAATATGAGGAAGAATATAAATCGGCCAAAAACGGTGAAAAAAAATGTTTTTTTATATTTTTTTTTTGGATTTGTATTTTAGCAAAAAGTAAGAAATTTGGGTTTTTTTGCAAAATTGTCGCTCTTCTTTTGTTTATAGCGGCGATCAGAAATGACGCAGAGGTGATCAAATACCACCAAAAGAAAGCTCTATTTGTGGGAAAAAAAGGACGCAAATTTCGTTTGGGTACAACGTCGCACGACCGCGCAATTGTCATTTAAAGCGACGCAGCGCCGAATCGCAAAAAGTGCTCCGGTCCTAAAGCTGGAAATCCTTCCGGGGCTGAAGTGGTTAATGCATATACCGCTAGCCTTAGTAAATAGATAGAAAGGTATGTCATATGTACTTTTAAGGCTCCCTGCACACTAGTGGGTTTTTTTTTCAAGCTCTTAGCAATTTTTCTGCTCCTAGAAACTAAATTGTGTTATCCTATGTGTCCATGCACACTACTTTAGGCTATTAGTGATTTTTGAGCTTTAGCATCTAGGAGCAGAAAAAAAATTGTATTTGTAGAGTTTTTGGGAGCTTTTTCCAGGCAGAAAAAAAAATGCTAAACGCTTCTGAATGCTCCTAAAATGATCCCCCTTTCACACTGAGGTGTTTTACAGGCGCTGTTTAGCTAACAATAGCGCCTGTAAAGCGCCTCAAAAATCCCCCCCCAATGTGAAAGCCCTGAGTGCTTTCACGCTGGGACGGTGCGCTTGCAGAACATTACAAAAAGTCCTGCAAGCAGCATCTTTGGGGCAGTGTGGTGAGCGGTGATACACCACTCCCCCACCACCCCTGCCCGTTGAAAACAATGGGGCAGCGCTTCCGAAGCGACTGCACACCAACTCTGAAGCACGGCGCGCTAGCACTTTCAACCCCTTGTGGGGGGGTTAAAAGTGCACCACTCCCGCTACCATAGCGCCACCATAACAGCGGTAAATCCCTGCTGAAACTAGCGGGTATATACCGCCCCCAGTATGAAAGTGGCCTTTTTTTTTTTTTCAAACTGTTTTTTTTTTTTTCTTCATGTGCTGTAAAAATGCTAATAAAATGCTAATGCTCCTAAAAGCTACTAAAATGCTTCTAGAAGCTGGCACAATCATTCAGCATTTTTTTTCTAGTGTTTTTTTAAGCTTATAAAAAAACTTTAGTGTGCGTGGAGCCTTAACTACTTTTATACTGGGCACTTTCACCCCCTTCCTGCCCAGGTGGATTTTCAGCTTTAACGCGTGTCACACTTTGAATGATAATTGCGCGGTCTTGCAACACTGTACCCAAACAGATAGAGCTTTCTTTTGGTGGTATTTAATTACCACTGAGTTTTTTTATTTTTTGTTAAACAAATGAAAAAAGACTGAAAATATATTTTAAAAAAAAAGTTTTTTTTTAGTTTCTGTTACAAAAATTTGTAAAAAAAAAAATGTTTCTCCTTCACTGATGTGCGCTGATGAGGCTGCACTGACGGGCACTGATAGGCTGCACTGATGGGGTGGCACTGATGGGCACTCATGAGGAGGCACTAATATGCAGCACTGATAGGCACTACTAATATGCAGCACTGATGGGCACTGATAAGCGGCTCTGATTGGCGGCACTGATGGGGGACAATGATAGGCGGTACTAATGAGGAGGCTCTGACGGGCATCACTGATGGGCACTGATTGGCATCACTGGTAGGCGCTGATTGGCACCACTGGTGGACAAAGGTGGGCATCACTGGTGGCACAGTGATTATCAGCGCAGACCCCCCTCCCCCCGTCAGGAGAGCCGCTTATCGGCTCTCCTCTACTTCCTGTCACGCAAGTAGAGGAATGCCAATAACCGGTACTTCCCATTCATACTGCGATGAGCTGTGTTTGGACACAGAGCCTACGTCATAGGCTCTTTACCGTGATCAGAGATGCAACACACCGCATCACCGATCACCCCGCCCTCAGGGGTGCATACAGCGGCTAGTTCTGAAGGATGTCATATGACATCCAGTCAGGACAGTGGAGCACCCGCCCTGCCTTCATTCTGCTATAGGCCGGGTGGAAAGGTGTTAAACTTTTTTTTTTTTTTTAACTTTTCTTCAGTTGCTTCCTGGTCTCTGGCCTAGGCCAAAATGATGTCATACAACCCAGGAGTCTTCATGGGCATATTCTTTTCTTGCATCTAGAGGAGGGGAGGAGGGGTTTTCGCAGCTAAGCACATCCTCCTGTCTGCATGCCTGAGCTAAGGGCAGATGGAAGTAACTTGAGATAATGTTATAAGTTGGTTACATTTTAGTACTGGAGTTAAGAGGAGAGGTTAACCTCCTTGACGGTATTCCCGAGTGTGGCTCGGGGTATGTTTTCACTGCAAATAGAGGTAACCCTGAGCCACATTCGGGATTGCATCGTTGGATCCAAGGCTGGGCTACTTACCTTGTGCCCTGGATCCAGCGATGTCCCTCCGCTGTGCCTGCAGGCTGTGTCCTCCGCCTGATGCCTGTGTGATGCCGGGCTCTGTTCCCTGCGAGCATCGCGTCGCACGGAGACGGAGCCTGGCGGGAAATTCAAAGAGTGAAACACACAGCAAACATTCAGTACACTGTAATCTGTGAGATTACATTACTGTATCAAATCATTTCACACCCCTTTTGTCTCTAGTGGTTTGCCCAGTACCCTGCATGCACTTTTATATTATATATGCCATTCTTCCTGCCTGGAAACTTGAGAACGTTCATGGCATAAAAAAATGTCCCTTTACGTCAAAAGCGTTTTTTGACCAGCTAGAAAACAGCGATAGTAAATAAGAATCATTTGCAGAATTGAGTGATACTGATTTTTGGGGAAATTTATCATCAGACACTGAAAGTGACCACAGCGACAATTCTGCAACTCAGCAAATTTCAGTGTTTTTGACTAGATTATATTATTGAACACATTTTTTATTATTATATTATTATTTTTGATAGTTCTTTATAGTTATTTATTATATTATAATTTTTTTTTCATATATATTATAATTTACGATTTCGTTATTTCAAACTTTATCATATCCGGGGTGTCTACTAGACTCTTGTAGCGGTATTCCTGAGTGTGGCTTGGGGTGAATATTCTGTACCAAGAGCGGTAACCCTGAGCCACACTTGGGATCGTATCGCTGGATCCAGGCAGCGTTACTCACCTTGTCCCCTGGATCCAGCGATGTCCCCCCGCTGTATCCGCAGGCTGTGTCTTCCGCCCGATGCCTCTGTGTGCTGGGCTCCGTTCCCTGAGAGCGTTGCACAGGGGCGGAGCCTGGCGGCAAATTCAAAAAGTAAAACACACAGTAAACATACAGTACACTGTAATCTGCAAGATTACATTACTGTATCAAATCATTTCACATCCCCTTTGTCCCTAGTGGTTTGCCCAGTGCCCTGCATGCACTTTTATATTATATATGTCATTCTTTCTGCCTGGAAACTTGAGATTGTGCATGGCAACCAAAAAGCGTCCCTTTACGTCAAAAGTGTTTTTTGACCAGCTAGAAAACATTATTGAATACATTTTATTACTATTATATTATTATTTTTGATAATTATTTATAGTTATTTATTATATTATGATTTATGGTTTCTTGTTTCAAACTTTATCATACCCGGGATGTCTACTAGACTCTTGTTTGGACAGATTTAAGTGAGCTATTCCTAAGAATTACATTCCTAAGAATATAAAATGCCACATTTCCATGCAAAATAATGGTACCGCTTTCAGCACCAAAAATCTGAAATGATCATACCACCAGGGAGGTTAAGTGAGTTATTCCTAAGAATTACAGGCCTACAATATAAAACGCCAAATTTCTATGCGAAAAAATGTACCGCTTTGAGACGCAAAAATCTGACATAATCATGCCGCCAGGGAGGTTAACTTGGTATCAGGTCGGTGGTAAGGCTGGATTATTAAAGTGATGGCAAAGGCAGAAGGTTTACCTTAAGGGCCAGTTCACACTGGTCCGACATGCACTCCAGAGCACAAGTCGCATGACATGTCAAAATCAATGATTCCCTATGAGCGATATCTTAACTGGTCTGACTTTGAAAATCCTCCCTGCACTTCTTTGGTCCGACTTGGGCACGATTTCAGCCTATTGATTTGAATGTAATGCCTGGTACACACAATGACATTATCGGACGAACGATCGTCCATTTTGTTTCTTATGCTAATCTCATATCGAAAATGAAGAGTTTACTAAAGTCACAAAAATTCTTGTACGAAAGAATAAAAAATCGGAAGTGATGTAATGTGTTGTAGTGTGTTCGTATTGCATTTTCGAACGACAACTGTACTGATTAACCACTCCAGCTCTGGAAGGCTTTGGCCCCTTAATGACCAGAGCACTTTTTGCGATATGGCACTGCGTCGCTTTAACTGACAATTGCGCGATCGTGCGACGCTGTTCCCAAACAAAATTGACATCCTTTTTTCCCACAAATAGAACTTTCTTTTGATGGTATTTGACCACCTCTGTGGTTTTTATTTTTAGCGCTATAAACAAATAAAAAGTGACAATTTTGAAAAAAAAATATTTTTTTTTTACTTTTTGCTATAATACATTTCCAAAAAAATATAAATAAAACTAATTTATTCATCAGTTTAGGCCGATATGTATTCTTCTACATATTTTTGGTAAAAACATTTGTAATAGGCATACATCGATTGGGTTGCGCAAACGTTATCATGTCTACAAGCTTGGTTGATTGGGAATATATTTATGGCATTTTTATTGTTATTATTTTTTTTTTTTACTAGTAATGGCGGTGATCTGTGATTTTTGTCGGGACTGCGACATTATGGTGGACAGATCAGACACTTTTGACACTTTTTTGAACCAATGACATTTATACAGCGATCAGAGCTAAAAAACATTGATTACTGTATAAATGTCACTGGCAGGGAAGGGGTTAACCTCTAGGGGGCGATCAAGGGGTTAACTGTGTTCCCTCAGCATGTTCTAACTGTGTGGGGGCTGGCAGAGACAGATCTAACTGTTCCCGATTACAGGGAACAGTACATCTGTGTTTGTCCCCTGACAGATCGGGGATCCGCCTTGTTTACATCCCCGTTCTGTCTCTGTAGTAGGCGGTCGCGGGCAGACATCAAGTCCGCCCGACTCACGGGCAAGCTCTCGAGGCATGCAGCCGGTGCGTACGCGTACCCACAATCTCCTGTTCAAGTACCGCCATACAGCTATGTCGATTTGCACAGGAAAGCCGACCTGCCGCCGTTAAACGACGGCGGCTGGTCGGCAAATGGTCAAAAGAAAATCGTACGATCTGGCATCGTATGAAAAAATTTTTCATGCATTTCCGATAGGATGATATCAGATGAATTGTCATGATCGACTCTCGAAAGCTCTGTACTAACGATCTGATTATCGTATGATTGCTTCAAAAGCGGTATTTTTCGTCCGAATTTCTGACCGTGTGTATGGTACTTAAGTTGCATCTAAGTCAGATAATCATCTTAACTGATCCAACTTGTGGCATGCAACTTGTGCTCTAAGCATCTTGAGGGGAAACCCCACATCAAAATAAAATAAAAAAAATGCGTGGGGTCCCCCCCCCCAAATCCATGCCAGACCCTTATCCGAGCACGCAGCCTGGCAGGTCAAGAAAGGGGGGTAGAGGGGGCGGGGTCTCAGTGTGACGTCCCCTGGATGGCCACGCCCCATGGCGTGGTAGACACCGGACCTGACATGAAATTTGGGAGGCAGTATCGGAGGAAGACCGGGTCGGCGGAGGAAAATGTCATCGGCAGTGGGAGAAGAAGCGAAGAGAGAAGACCGGAGGAAGAACACATGGCGCTACGACGGAGTAATAAAGGACATTTCCAAAACTGTCTCTTGTTTTTTTTGTAACACTACACTTTTTTGGGTGAATGGGTAGGGGTACAATGTACCCCATACTCATTCACATGGGGGGGTGTGGATCTGGGGGCCCCCTTGTTAAAAAGGGCTTCCAGATTCCGTTAAGCCCCCTGCCTGCAGACCCCCACAACCACCGCCCAGGGTTGTCGGGAAGAGGCACTTGTCCCCTTGTACCTGCTGGGCTGCATGCTCGGATAAGTGTCTGGTATGGATTTTGTTTTTGTTTTTCATTTTGGCGTGGGGGCTCCCCTTAAAATCCATACCAGACTCAACATTGGATCATGTTCATTGAAGTCACATGGAAGTAGGACATGAAGTCGCAGGGCAAAGTCGGATCAGAAGTTGTGCAACTTCTGTGTCGAAAAGTGTAAACATAGCCTAAGTGATATTAAAGTCTTGTTTATTTTGTGCTTAAAAATAACAAACATGTTATACTTACCTACTCTGTGCAGTGGTTTTGCACAGAGCAGCCCAGATCCTCCTCTTTTCTTGCCCCTCGCCAGTGCTCCTGGCCTCTCTCTCTTGCCGAGTGCCCCCACAATAAGGAGCTTGCTATGGGGGCACCCAAGCTGTTCTGTGTGTCCATTCAGAAATGGAGCTGCAACTCAGGCCAACCCCCTCTCTCTCCTCATTGGCTCACTGACTTTGATTGACAGCAGCAGGAGCAAATGGTGCCTGCTGCTGTGTATCAGCCAAAAAGGAAGGAGAGTCCCGGACAGAGCCAAGGCTCTCGTGCAACATCGCTGGATTGAGATGGGGCTTAGGTAAGTATTGGGGGGGGGGGGGTCTGAGGGGGGCTGCTGTACACACAAGATTTTTTATCTTAAGGCATAGAATGCCTTAAGATAAAAAAAAAAACCTTCTGCCTCTAGAATCACTTTAATGCATTCTCTGCATTAAAGTAAAAAAAACTTCTGCAATCACTTGAAAGAGAACCTGTGCCCAGACTTGACATACTAAAGTATTCATATTCTAATAAAGCTGTAAAAGCACTTTAAAACAAGTCTCCATTTATCCCTGTAACTAAGGGCAATGTTAAGAAATTTATGTTCAAAATTCACACGAAAGGCCCTGAAATCTTGAGGATCTTTGGGAAGGCATTGCTGTGAGTACATGCAGCTAAAGAGGTCATTTTTTGTACTTTTACTGATTGTTAAGAAAATGTAAATATTGTAATGCCACAAGTGCACTTTAAGGCTCCATTCACACTTGTGCGACTTGTCATGTGACTTTGGACATCAAAGTCACATGACAAATCGCAGCCCATTCTTTTAATTTGTGCCCCTTCAAATTTGTGCAACTTAAAGTCGCAGCACCATTGAAAAGGTGCCTGCACTACTTTGCTGCAACTTTTGATGGGACTTTTGTCAAGAGAATGTAAAGTCGGATCAAGAGTGCACCAAAAGTCGCATTGAAAGTCGTGCGACTTTGGAGACACGTTAATGTGAATGGAGCCTAAGTGTTGGGGGAAGGATAAGTAAGGAAGTAATTGAAAGAAGTAGGACATAGGTTCAGGAGAGTTAAAGTGGAACTCCAGCTTAAATTTTTGTTTTGAAGAATTAGAAAAAAAAATGGTTAGATTTTTATTGCTGCCTGTTTCCCCAGGAAAGGACAGGTGGTCATCAGGACAAGAAGTTAGGAGAATCGCTAGAGCACATTTTTTGTCTTTTGGTGTTGAGTCCACCTGTCTTTCATTCTTAGTACTGTCTGATTGTGACTAATCCTTCACTGTTGTTTCTGTGATATAGTTTACCCATTTGGCAATTTCCATGTATACAGCAGGTGTGCTGTGTATTGGTACATAGTTTTCTGACACTGGGTGTTCATTGATGTATGATCTCAAAGTGAGTCTCATGTTTCTGGCGGCCTAAAGAACGATTCCCTACTCCGAGGTTGCACTAATGGTACCCCCAGCATAATTCTTACTCTCATCCGGACACCAAGGGGTCTATTTATAAAAAAAAAAAAAAAAATGCATTGCCATTTGTCCATTGAAATGCATTCATTCTGTGCAAATTGGGCAAAAACAAATGTAGTTTAGGCTATTTTCTCTTCTGAATGAATGTTCTTTTTTTATGGGCAGCTGTAAAATACTGCAGTATGGCTACTAGATGGCCCGGTTCATATTTCTGAGACTTATCATGCGACTTGTGACACATAAAATCGCATGACAAATCAAAAAACTTTCAAAAAACATTAATTTCAATGGGTGCCCTTTTAATCAATCAAATTCAAATCTCAACAACAAAAACAAAAAAGGTTCCTGCACTAATTTTCTGTAACTTTGTTGCATATAAATTGCCATAGACTGCTATGTTAAATCACAGACGTTGCAGAAAAGTCACTCGACTTTGGGGTCGCAGCAGTGTGAGCCGAGACTTCGTGGCCATGAAGCGGTATTTTATTAATCCCCATAATTTAAAAAAATATTCAGAAGAAAAAAATGCCTAAAGAACGTTTGTTTTTGTCCAAATCACACATGAATGTAAATGCAGATTCTCTGGACAAATGGCTGTGCATTTTTTTTGTTTTTTTTAAATAGACCCCTTCGCACCAGAGTGAGTGCAAGACTTATGCTAAAAAAACATTTGTTTTTTGCCCAATTCTCACAGAATGAATGTACTTGCAAATTCTCTGGACCGAATTGCTAAGCAATTATTTTATATATTGACCTCGAAGTATAACTCTAAACCTAAAATTAAACTTTAACAGTAAAGCCCTGGATATACGTGATAACAAACTTACGGTCAAAGCTTGAAGGGCCACTCCCAAATCTGTTTCAGTCCCACTCCAGGCGCTATATAGTTACTTACTGGAGTTAGATTAGTTGAATGCTTTGTTTCCTATAATGCTACCCACATACCTTCTTCTTCACCACGTTTTCCCATTTAATGTGAGTGGAAGTGCAGTTAGTGGAAAATGGCCACCCCGGCTGTAAAAGCTAGATCTCAGCGATATGGTCGCATTTCCATCTCCCGCTCCTCATAACCATTCACAGAGCACACACCTTTTTGGGTCTAAGAGACTTGCAGCGCTTACAGCAGTATAATGGAAGCTCTATTTCCACCCACATGTAAACAAGAATATTTCTGGGATGAACGAAGTGTACAGGTGTGGCTTTGGAGAAAATGGAGTGTTCAACTAATTTAAACCAGTAAGCTTATTGTGCTCAGATATGGATTGGGCTTTAAGCCTGCAATTGAAATCCACCTAGTGCAGCTTCCTGTGATGGGGTAGCAATGATGCTGCGCTGCTTCTAAGTTGAGAGCAGAATTGTCACTCTCATGTAGGCTGTGCCTGCATGTACTATTGTAAGATGAAGCAACCTTGCAGGGGGCATGGCTAACAGCCATGTCACTGCCTGTACCTTGTCAGTCAGCACATGGTCACCCCTAGTCCTGCCTATTGCTTTCTGGATGGACAGCACTGCCTCTGTTGTTAAAACCCTCCCACTGTAAACTGCAGTGTCTGGGTAGGGGAGAGTGTGAGACACAAATGTAAGAAGGTTTGACCCAATCAGTGAAGGTAGTTGTTTTTTGCCTTATGGGGCTTGTGCATCACATGATAACTGGGTTTGCTACTTGTTTAGAATGTCTTCTAGGTTATTGTTGTGTATAGTGTGATCTGGGGTAGCCCGGGAACGTCAGCCATCCGAGTACAGTAAAATCAACCAGCCCCTTGATTGATATCTTCAAAACAAGTAAACATAAAGAGCTTTCTTCAGCCAAAAATAAAGCAAGAACAGTATGTAGTTTGGGTATATAAAAGGGTTCACCCCACAGACTCACTGCCAATGTCTTGGTCCCACACTGGGGTTAGGGTTCCTCCTCGTGTCCGGGTGCTGGACAGGCCACCAGGTTCAGCAACCCTTGTCTCAGTTTCCAGAGGGTTCACCTTGCTCACAACCTGTGAATCACTCCACTCTGCCTCCTTGACACAGGTGCTTATCCCTTCTTGCTGCCTTCCAAGACTCCCCTTGCCGAGGCTTAACCCCTTCGAGAGTCCTTGTAGTCAGGGTTTTGAGTTTTTTCCCTCCCAAAACTCTTCGAACCTCCAAAGTTCAGGGCCCCTAATAAGAACTTACCAATTCAAAGAGTACTAACAATCGGACCTCTTTTTGCAAACAGACTACCTTGAAACCCCTCACCCTGCATTAATGAGAACCCCTGAGTACTCAACCAAGTCTTCAAACTGTCCCCCTTAAAAAAGACCACAACTCAAATATCATGGAAATATACCAGGACTTCATATTCCTGGTGTCCTATACAATAGCTATATTATAACTCCTCTTCAGATCTGTCATGTCTTGAATCTTTTCTCTTCTTTGGCACCCACCATGAGTGGTCCTTACACCTAGATAGAGTGCCTTTCACGTAAAGATGTGTAAGCACTGCCAGCATGATGACAACTCCAGACCGTGTATCTGTGATGGCCTAGGCTCACAAGAGGTGGATTGGATGATACTGCGTGCCATTCAACCAGGAAGAAGATGACCGTTGCTGGATCGTAGAGTGATGAGTCTACAAGGGTCAGTGTGGGGCAATTTGTTTTTCCATTTGTTTTTTTTTAAGGTGGAGTTTGGCTGTGTAGAAGAAGTATACTTGTGTCCAGCAAGTTTAGGCGTTCACAGGTCCAGCTGTATTGGTCCAGAGGAGAGCAAAATAAAGTGCTTGGGAAACTGTATTCTGTAGGGTTAAAATAAATCCTTCCATACTCCTAAACTCCACTGGGACAACGCCATATACAGTTGTATGCTAAAGTTTAGGAACCCCTGACAATTTCCATGATTGTCATTTATAAATATTTGGGTGTTTGGATCAGCAATTTCATTTTGATCTATCAAAATAACTGAAGGAAACGGTTATATTTCAGTAGCGAAATGAGATTTATTGGATTAACCAAAAATGTGCAATATGCATCAAAATGAAATTAGACAGGTGCATAAATTTGGGCACCCTTGTCATTTTGTTGATTTGAATACCTGTAACTACTTAGCGCTGATTAATTGGAACACACAATTGGTTTGGTGAGCTCATTAAGCATTGAACTTCATAGACAGGTGCATCCAATCATGAGAAAAGGTATTTAAGGTGGCCAATTGCAAGTTGTTGTTCTCTTTGACTCTCCCCTGAAGAGTGGCAACATGGGGGCCTCAAAACAACTTTCAAATGACCTGAAAACAAAGATTGTTCTACATTATGGTTTAGGGGAAGGCTACAAAAAGTTATCGCAGAGATATAAGCTGTCAGTGTCCACTGTGAGGAATATAGTGAGGTAATGGAAGACCACAGGCACAGTTCTTGTTAAGGCCAGAAGTGGCAGGCCACATAAAATATTGGAGAGGTGAAGGATGGCGAGAACGGTTGAAAACAGCCCACAGACCACCTCCAAAGACCTACATCAACTTGCTGCAGATTGTGTCACTGTGCATCATTCAACAATTCAGCGCACTTTGCACAAGGAGAAGCTCTATGGAAGAGTGATGCGAAAGAAGCCTTTTCTGCACACATGCCACAAACGGAGTCGCTTGAGGTATGCAAATGCACATTTGGACAAGCCAGCTTCATTTTGGAATAAGGTGCTGTGGACTGATGAAACAAAGATTGAGTTATTTGGTCATAACAAGGGGCGTTATGCATGGCGGCAAAAGGACACAGCGTTCCAAGAAAAACACTTGCTACCTACAGTAAAATTTGGTGGAGGTTCCATCATGCTGTGGGGCTGTGTGGCCAGTGCCGGTACTTGGAATCTGGTTAAAGTTGAGGGTCGCATGGATTCCACTCAATATCAGCAGATTCTTGAGAATAATGTTGAGGAATCAGTCACAAAGTTGAAGTCACACCGTGGCTGGATATTTCAACAAGACAACGACCCAAAACACTGCTCAAAATCTACTCGGGCATTTATGCAGAGGAACAAGTACAATGTTCTGGAATGGCCATCCCGGTCCCCAGACCTGAATATCATTGAACATCTGTGGGGTGATTTGAAGCGGGCTGTCCATGCTCGACAAGCATCAAACCTAACTGAACTGGAGATGTTTTGTAAGGAGGAATGGTCCAAAATACATTCTTCTAGAATCCAGACACTCATTACAGGCTATAGGAATTGTCTAGAGGCTGTTATTTCTGCTAAAGGAGGCTCTATAAATATTGATGTGATTTTTCTGTTGGGGTGCCCAAATTTATGCACCTGTCTAATTTCATTTTGATGCATATTGCGCATTTTCTGTTAATCCAATAAACCTCATTTCACTACTGAAATATTACTGTGTCCTTCAGTTATTTGATAGATCGAAATGAAATTGCTGATCCAAACACCCAAATATTTATAAATGACAATCATGGAAATTGTCAGGGGTTCTAAACTTTAGTATACAACTGTATATCAGAGAACATGCTTCCTTGACTAGATTATTCTTGCTTGAAGCGCAATGAACACAATAAGTGATGACAAATGAGGCAGAGAGTGAGGGTGTCACCAGGCAGTTGTTTCTAGTGCAGCGTACAATCTAATGAGAACCCTAATTCTGTTATCTGCAACACAGCAATTAAAATTGTTATTGTTCAGCATTGTTTTAAAATTTTCATGTGGTAGTAGAATGCTGTCAGGTTTACATGTTCTGCAATCCACAAGCAAGGAGAAGCATTTGGAATCCACAGGCCTAAACAAACTATGTAACCACATGGACTAGTCATGAGACTCAGGGCTCGTGCCTGGGGAATGGGAAGGAAGATTTTTATTTCATTTTAATCTGAGATTCCAGGCATTCTCCCATTCTTCCATAAGGAAGGGGGGGGGGGGTGATATTTTGAAAGTAAACAGGAAATGATGGTTGTTCTTTTGGGAAAGCACATTTCCTAGAATTTTTAATTTACTTATTAATTATGTGACAACAATTTACAGTATCTCACAAAAGTGAATACATCCCTCTCAGGCCTGTTCTGAGTGGAACCTGTCCTGTCAAACTGCTATATGGTCTTGGCCACTGTGCTGCAGCTCAGTTTCAGGGTCTTGCCAATCTTCTTATATCCTAGGCCATCTTTATGTAGAGCAACAAGTCTCTTTTTCAGATCCTCAGAGAGTTCTTTGGCATGATGTGCCATGTTGAACTTCCAGTGACCGGTATGAGAGAGTGAAAGCCGATAACACAAAATTGAACACACCTGCTCCCCATTCACACCTGAGACCTTGTAACACTAATGAGTCACAGGACAACGGGGAGGGAAAATGGCTAATTGGGCTCAATTTGGACATTTCCACTTATGGGTGTACTCACTTTTGTTGATAGCGGTTTAGACATTAATGGCTGTGTGTTGTTATTTTGAGGGGACAGCAAATTTACACTGTTATACAAGCTGTACACACACAGCTTCACAGGTTGCCACTGGAGTCCTCTTCCACTCCTTCATGACAACATCACAGAGCTGGTGGATGTTAGAGACCTTCGCTCCTCCACCTTCCGTTCGAGGATGCCCCACAGATGCTCAATAGAGTTTAGGTCTGGAGACATGCTTGGCCAATCCATCACCTTTACCCTGAATTTTATTAGCAAGGCAGTGGTCGTCTTGGAGGTGTGTTTGGGGTCCTTGTCATGTTGGAATACTGCCCTGCGGCCCAGTCTCCGAAGGGAGGGGATCATGCTCTGCTTCAGTATGTCACAGTACATGTTGGCATTCATGGTTCCGTCAATGAACTGTAGCTCCCCAGTGCCGGCAGCACTCATGCAGGCCCATACCATGACACTCCCACCACCATGCTTGACTGTAGGCAAGACACACTTGTCTTTGCTCTCCCCACCTGGTTGCTGCCACACACACTTGACACCATCTGAACCAAATAAATGTATCTTGGTCTCATCAGACCACAGGACATGGTTCCAGTAATCCATGTCCTTAGTCTGCTTGTCTTCAGCAAACTGTTTGTGGGCTTTCTTCTGCATCATCTTAAGAAGAGGCTTCCTTCTGGGACGACAGCCATGCAGACCAGTTTGATGCAATGTGCGGTGTATGGTCTGAGTACTGACAGGCTGACCCCCCACCCCTTTAACCTCTGCAGCAATGCTGGCAGCACTCATACCTCTATTTCCCAAAGACAACCTCTGGATATGACGCTAAGCACGTGCTCTCAATTTCTTTGGTTGACCATAGCGAGGCGCTGTTCTGAGTGGAACCTGTCCTGTTAAACCGCTGTATGGTCTTGGCCACCGTGTTTCAGCTCAGTTTCAGGGTCTGCCTATAGCCTAGGCCATCTTTATGTAGAACAACAATTCTTTTTTTTTCAAATTGTCCTGTCCAAGGTGAGTCTTGTCGCGGAGCGATACCAGTTGGTTTCTTTAACTCTCGTGCACGAATCGCAGTATAGGTCTCCAACAGAAACCCTTTATCTCCATACTCACGACGGTCGTAACGACGTCTCCAATTTCCCCACCCCCCAGTCGGACAGTCATGAGTCTGGTATGTGGCGTGTAACGTAGTTTGACCAGACGTACCGACAGCAGGGTCTTCCTTCGGAGAAGAATTCTACTACGTCTTCTTTCGG
>BLSH010555582.1:980475-991330 GCA_018402905.1 Glandirana rugosa | reverse complement strand
AGTGGTGATAAGGATAATCCGGTGCAGCTCGTGCAGGTAGCGGATGGTCATACAGGCCGGGTCGGTAACAGGCAGGCAATGCGGTACAAAGGGTGCAGGCAAAGGGGTCGTCAGGTGCAGGCAGGGTCATCAACAAGCTGGCAGCAGAAGTACAAGAGGATCAGGCAGAAGAGTGGTCGTGGGCAAGCTGGGGGTCGGTGCAGGCAGAAATCCACAAGGTCTAGGTCAAGCAGGGTCTCAGGATCAAATAAACAGGAAATCAGGACGCTCAGAAACACTCACGCTGTAGAACGAACAGCACTGGCTACAGGAAGCAGGAAGTTCAAATAGAGCTGCTCCTTCCATGAGCTAGATGAAACAACAATCAACTGCCATTAACCCTTAGCACAGTCTTCTAACATTGCCCCCCCCCCCCCAAGGGGCAGCCTCCGGATGCCCAAACGGACACTTCTTTCTTGGCGGTTCCTTTTGAAGGCTTGAATCAGCTCCTCTGCATGAACATTTGCTTCTGGCTCCCAGGAATTTTCCTCAGGGCCGTAGCCCTTCCATTTAACAAGATACTGGGTGGAACCGCCTCTTTTCTGGCAGTCCATGATGGCCTCTACCTCGTACTCCTCCTCTCCATTTACCAACACTGGTTCAGGCGGGTCCGAACTTCATCCTGGAAAGGGATCTGGGGCCGCTGGTTTCAACAGAGAGCAGTGGAAGACCGGGTGGATGCGCAGTGAAGAAGGAAGGTCGAGTTGAAACGCCACCCTATTAATTTTCCTCTTAATGGGAAAAGGGCCGATGAACCTTGGCCCCAACTTTTTAGATGGGCAGGCTAATTTCAGGTTTCGGGTGGAAAGCCAGTCTTGATGGCCAGGCTGCAAATCTAGCTCCCCCCGCCTTCTCTTGTAGAAGGCCTCCTTGTTCACTCCCTGAGTTCTGGATAGGGTGTCCTGCAGAAGCTTGTTGTTACTTTTTTTAAAAAGTCTGTTGTCCTTTGGGCTGCTGGGACTGTGTTCTCCATGGACAGGGCAGGAACGAATGTGGGGTGGAACCCATAGTTGGCCCAAAACGGAGACTGTTTGGTGGCCGAGTGGATAGTGTTGTTAAACGAAAACTCGGCCAATGGCAACAGAGAAACCCAGTAGTCTTGTGAGAAGGAGGAAAAGCATCGGATGTACTGCTCCAGCGTTTGATTTGTTCTCTCTGTTTGCCCATTAATCTGGGGGTGGTATGCAGAGGAAAATGACAGCTTGATTCCTAGGGATGAGCACAGGGCTCTCCAAAACCTGGAGGTGAATTGGACTCCTCTGTCTGAGACAATACTGATGGGGACTCCGTGGAGTCAAACTACTTCCTTGATAAAAGTCTCTGCTGTTTCTGCAGCCGTAGGTGTGCCCCTCATGGGCAGGAAGTGTGACATCTTAGTCATGCGGTCGACGACCACAAATACCGTAGCGTACCCCTGGGAAGGGGGTAATTCCACGATAAAGTCCATGGCAATTTGGGACCATGGGCGTTCAGGTACCGGAAGTGGGTTCAGAAGACCCCAGGCCTTGGCCTTGTCAGTCTTGTTGCGGGCACAGACAGAGCAGGTGCTGACATAGCCCTTGCAGTCCTCATCAGCTTTTGGCCACCAGAAGGTGCGGGAGAGCAATTCAACTGTCTTGCGTACCCCAAAGTGGCCAGCCAACTTGTGGTCGAGTCCTAGAACGGCAACCCGTTGACCTGCCGGCACGAAGATCCTGTTACCGTACCACCAGAGACCATTCTTTGCGTGTAGTCTGGAATCAAAAGGGCCAGAGGAACTTGCCAGGGAGCGCCTGATCCGCGAGAGCAAATCTTCCTGGGTGAGGAGAAAGTTCCGTGAGGGCAAGATTGTATCAGGAGGTGTGGTATCTCAGGGTTCGCAGAACATTCGTGACAGAGCGTCCGGTTTGACATTTTTTGACGCAGGCCTGTAGGTGAGGTGGAATTGAAATCTGGAGAAAAATGGAGCCCAACGGGCTTGTCGTGGTCTCAGTCTTTTTGCCATTCTCAGGTACTCCAGATTCTTATGATCAGTGTATATGAGGATGGTATGCGTGGCCCCCTCAAGTAGATACCGCCATTCTTCCAGGGCAGACTTAATGGCCAGGAGTTCTCTATCTCCCACATCGTAATTCCTTTCCGGAGCAGACAATTTGGAAGAGAAGAAAGCCACCGGATGAAGCAAGGCCTTGTCGCCTTGCCTTTGGGAAAGGATAGCCCCCACTGCGACCTCAGATGCGTCCACTTCCAAAACATAGGGCAGGGCAGGATTAGGATGCTTGAGGATAGGAGCTGAGGTGAACAATCCTTTTAACTTTTTGAACGCTGCCTGGGCTTCCAAGGACCAGTAATATCGGGTGTTGTGTTTCGTAAGCTGGGTGATAGGGGTAATAATGGCAGAGAACTCCTTAATGAAATGTCTGTAAAAATTTGCGAAGCCCACGAAACGTTGGACCCCTTTCTTGTCAGATGGTGCCGGCCAGTCCAAGATGGTGGAGACCTTTTGTGGATCCATGTTGATGCCTGTTACTGATATAACTAGTCTGAGGAAGTGGATGCTTGACTGTTCAAAAGAGCATTTCTCTGCTTTGGCGTACAGCCCCTGTTGTTGCAGACGAGCAATAACTGAAGAGACATGCTTGCGATGTTCCTCGAGGGAGGAGGAGAAAATCAGGATGTCATCTAATTAAATGATGACGAACAAATCCAAATAATCCCGGAATACATAATTTACAAAGTGCTGAAAGGTGGCTGGAGCATTGCACAGTCCAAAGGGCATAACCAGGTACTCGTAGTGCCCGAATCGAGTACAAAAAGCGGTTTTCCACTGGTCACCTTCCCGGATGCGGACCAAGTTATACGCTCCCCGGAGATCCAATTTGGTAAAGACGACAGCGGAGCCCAATCTCTGGAACAGTTCTGGGACCAGGGGTAGCGGGTAGCGGTTTTTAACCGTGATTCTGTTGAGCTCCCTGTAGTCCATGCAAGGACGCAAAGGCCGATCCTTTTTTTCGACAAACAAGATGCCGGCCCCCGCAGGGGATGTGGAAGGCCTGATGAAGCCCTTGTTCAAATTGTCGTCCAGATAGGCCTTGAGGGCCGCCAATTCTGGTTCGGACAAGGGATAGATCCTCCCAAAGGGTACTTCAGCTCCAGGCAGGAGCTCAATAGGGCAGTCATATGGCCTGTGTGGTGGTAGTTGCTCTGCCCCCTTTTTACTAAACACATCTAGATAGCTGTGATAGGCCGCAGGCACAGCTAGCCGGACATCCGGGTCATTATCCGGGTTCAGGCTGAGCAAGGTGGGAGTAGCATCCTTAGACCGCTGGAGGCAGTGTTGGCGACAATATTTAGACCGAAAGTTTACAGTCCCCGTGGTCCAATCAATGTCGGGGTCATGTGCCCGGAGCCAGGGCAGGCCCAAGATGATGGGGAACAAGGGGGACGCTATGATGTCCAGACGAAGCAACTCCCGGTGACCGTCAGCTATGGTGGCAAAAAGAGGAGTGGTTTCCTGGGTGACGGTGCCGGACTTGATGGGTGATCCATCCACCAGGCGGATGGTCATCTGGTGGGTCTTGGGTTGAAGTGGAATGTGATGTGCGGCTGCATAATTTTCATCCAGGAAGCAGCTGCATGCTCCTGAATCAATAATCGCCGTGACCTGGGTAATCCCTCCAGGAAGCTGCAGAGAAAGGGAGATGATAAAGTGAGAGACCTGACTGGACAGGCATTTCCACTGAAGAAACCGGCAGGCACTTACTACGCTTGGCGGGGCAGGACCTCCCCACATGCCCAGGTTCCCCACAGTATAAGCACAGGTTCAGGGAAAACCTCCGTTGTCTCTTCAGGGGTCACAGAAGGGCACAGTAGCCCTATCTGCATGGGCTCAGGTTGGTCCATTGGAGAGGAGAAGTAGGGTTGCTGGTGGAAAAGGAGCCGGACTGGGGTATCTTGGAACTCGGGGCAGCATCCAGGCGGGCCGCAAGGAACCCGGGGCTCTTTCGGCGTGGCGTTTCCGGAGTCGCTGGTCAATCTGGATTACCAGGTTGATGAGGGCTTCTAGGGTGTTGGGCACCCCTACGCGGGCCAACTCGTCCTTGAGGGACTCAGACAGACCCAGGCGGAACTGATAACTGAGTGCCACGTTGTTCCAGGCCGTGTCTGCACTCCACCTCCGGAACTCCGCCACATAGTCCTCCACGGACCGACGACCCTGCTGGAGGGTATGCAAGGTAGCTTCAGCTGTAACGGCCTGGTGAGGATCATCATAGAGCTGCGCCATTGCTAGGAAGAAAGCAGCTCAGGAGGCGACCTCCAGGGCTCTCTGTTCCCAGAGTCTGTGGGCCCAAGACTGGGGCTCATCCTGCAGGAGGGAGATGACTAGACCCACTTTTGTGGCCTCCAGTGAGAAAGCATGGGGCTGGAGACCGAAATACAACTCGCATGCATTCTTGAAAGCTCTGAATTTGCGCCGGTCCCCGGCAAACTTGTCTGGTAAGGGGACTTTGGGCTCTGATGGCAAGGCCACATTAGTACGACCTGTGGACTGACTAGTCCCAGAGGCTGCAGGTGCAGCAAGCTCCTGGATCCGTTCTTCCAGCCGGATGTAGCCTTCGTGCAGGCTTTGGACCGCCCGAGTGAGGCCAGCCAGATGGGCACAAAGTTCATCCATAGCAGAGGGTGCTCCCTGCGCAGACTCAGCCATGGCTGTTCCTTGCTGTCACGTACCTGGCGGTGGAGTCTGCCTTGTGCAGGAAGCAACCACTCTTGCGGCCCTATTTCGACGGTCCCCGGTAGAGCAGACAGGGAGCCCAGGAGCTCAGGGGGCACGAGGGGTGGACAGGATCCCTGGTGGTGATAAGGATGGTCCGGTGCAGCTCGTGCAGGTAGCGGATGGTCGTACAGGCCGGGTCGGTAACAGGCAGGCAATGCGGTACAAAGGGTGCAGTCAAAGGGGTCGTCAGGTGCAGGCAGGGTTGTCAACAGGCTGGCAGCAGAAGTACAAGAGGATCAGGCAGAAGAGTGGTCGTGGGCAAGCTGGGGGTCGGTGCAGGCAGAAATCAACAAGGTCTAGGTCAAGCCGGGTCTCAGGATCAGATAAACAGGAAATCAGGACGCTCAGAAACACTCACATGCTGTAGAACGAACAGCACTGGCTCCAGGAAGCAGGAAGTTCAAATAGAGCTGCCCCTTCCATGAGCTAGATGAAACAACAATCAACCGCCATTAACCCTTAGCACAGTCTTCTAACAATGAGTCACATGGTACCGGGGAGGGAAAATGGCTAATTGGGCCCAATTTGGACATTTTCACTTAGGAGTGTACTCACTTTCCAGTGGTTTAGACCTTAATGGCTGTGTGTTGAGTTATTTTGAGTGAACAGTAAATTTACACTGTTATACAAGCTGTACACTTACTACTTTACATTGTAGCAAAGTGTCATTTCTTCAGTGTTGTCACATGAAAAGATATAATAAAATATTTACAAAAATGTGAGGGGTGTACTCACTTTTGTGAGACTGTAACTTTGTTATATTAACCTGAGATATAATGAAAACTAAGTAACCTTTTTCCTCTATTGGACCATATTTTATGTCTTATATCTTATTTTTCATCTGTTAGGGGCATAGTGACATAAAGTATGTTTGGGTACAAAACAATGAATAAACTTTTTTTTGCTCTTTCTGGAGTAATTTGCTGTCGCCTTGACTGACAGCTTATCCCAGGTATTGAGTTAAAGTAGAACTAAACTGTATTTAAAGTGGATGTAAACCCGATTCATGAAATTTGAGCTGGGCACATATGCAGTGTTTTCTTATCTCTCTTCAAAGCACTATGTCCCGTAGCTGTCTTCTGCTCCTTTTTTCTGTTATCAGTCTGATAATGTGATAAAAGCAGCCTGAGTGTCACGTACCTGGTGGTGGAGTCTGCAATTGCAGAGGACAGCCTCTCTTACAATCCTGACTCAGGAACCCCTGATGTGGTGAACAGGAGGCTCAAGAGTGCAGAATGGCACGAGTGCTTGACTGGAACACAGGTGCGGTGGTCACAGGCAGGGCTGGAGATGCAGCTAGCTGGAGCAGATGAGGAACTCTGGGGAACAGCTGTCAATAGCCCTGCCCGGCTGGACCAAGCAGGTGATGCTGGATGAGAAGGCCAGACGCAGGCTGGATCAGACAGCAGGCAGGCAGATCAGGAACTGGGGAGCAGGCAGAAGGATGGTCGGACACAGGCCGGGTTGGCAACAGGCTGGCAGCGTGGTACCAAGGAGCAGGCAGAAGGATCGTCAAGGAAAGCCAAGGGTCAGGGCAGGCAGATAGCAGCAGTGTCAGGATCAAGAAGGTTAAATAACAGGTTCAGCAGGTTCACGGATAGCAGGAATCACAGGAACGTTGTAGACCAAACGGCATTGATTCATGTAACTGTTCGGTTTAAATAGTCCCTTTGGCTATTTTGGCTTTTGGGTCCCGTTTACAACCGTTCTTTGGCGGCAAGAACGGTTGTAAACGGGACCGCACGCCTCCCAGTCACGCGGGCGCCCAAAAGTTCATCCCAGCCGTTCGTTCGTGCATGCACCTGCGTACCGTATCCCTTCTTACGGATACACAGCCTCTTCCTCTTTCCTGACATTGCCCCCCCCAATGGGCAGCCTCCGGATGCCCAACCGGGCGAGTTTACCTGGGTGGGATCTCTTAAAAGCCTGAATCAGTCTTTTGGCATGGATGTTGTTTTCAAGTTCCCATGAGTTTTCTTCGGGACCATATCCTTTCCATTTGATAAGGTACTGGACCTGGTTACCCCTTTTCCTACAGTCCAGGATGGCTTCCACCTCGCCATCCACTAAAACTGGGCCGGGTGGGGAAGTTCTTCGTCCAGGAAATGAATCAGTGACTGCAGGTTTCAACAAGGTGACATGAAATACCCGATGAATTTTCATAGATTCTGGTAATTCCAACTCATAGGCCACACTGTTGATTCTTCTCTTTATCGGGAATGGACCCACAAACTTCGGACCCAATTTCCTCGATGGGCAGGCCATTTTTAGATTCACTGTGGATAGCCAAACCAATTCACCTGGGTTCAAATTTAGTTCACCCCGCTTCCTCTTGTCAAACACTCTCTTGTTCTCTTCCTGAGTCTTTAACATAATTCCTTGTAAGAGTTTATTATTGTCGTCAAAGAAGCTTACCGTCTCCTGTACGTCTGGAACCGAACTTTCAGGACAGACATCAGTAAGAAAGGTTGGATGAAAGCCGTAATTGGCAAAAAATGGAGACTGATTGGTAGCTGAGTGCACAGAGTTATTATATGCAAATTCTGCCAATGGAAGCAATGATACCCAATTGTCCTGTGAAAAAGAGGAAAAACAGCGGAGGAACTGTTCCAGGGTTTGATTGGTTCTTTCCGTCTGGCCATTTGTTTGCGGGTGGTATGCTGAGGAAAAGGAGAGTTCAATGTTCAGAGCTTCACATAATGCCTTCCAGAACTTGGAGGTAAACTGCACCCCTCGATCTAAAACAATATTAGCTGGTACCCCATGAAGTCTTATGATCTCCTTGATAAAGGCTTTTGCAGTTTTGGGAGTGGAAGGCGTGCCTTTCATTGGTACGAAATGTGCCATTTTAGTAAATCGATCCACAACTACAAAAATAGTGGAAAAACCGTCTGAAGGAGGTAGTTCTACAACAAAGTCCATTGAAATCATTCTCCAAGCTCTCTCAGGCACAGGGAGAGGTTTCAACAAACCCCAGGCTTTGGTTCTGCTGCTCTTGCTTCGGATGCAGATGGTGCAGGACCTCATCCACTTCTGGCCACCAAAATGTACATTGAAGCAGCTCTGAAGTTTTACGGACCCCGAAATGTCCTGCCAGTTCATGGTCATGACAAAGTCCAAGGACAACAACTCGCACCCTCTCGGGTACAAAGATTTTGTCATTATGCCACAGTAGGCCATCTTTCCATTGTAAGTTAATTTCTGAAGAAGCGGGCTCACCTACCGAGGCTCGCCTGATCTGGGACAGTAGATCTTCTTGAAGCAGCAGAAAATTTCCAGCAGACAGGATGTTATCAGGGGGTGAAGGATCCTCTGATTCATTGTACATGCGAGACAGCGCATCTGGTTTAATATCCTTTGATCTGGGCCTATACGTGATGTGGAAGGTGAATCTTGAAAAGAAGAGCGCCCATCTGGCCTGGCGTGGTTTCAGTCTCTTAGCCGTTTTTAAATATTCAAGATTCTTGTGGTCCGTATAGATCAAGATCGGGTGGGCAGCCCCTTCCAACAAGTATCGCCATTCTTCTAAAGGAGCCTTAATCGCTAACCGCTCTCGATCACCCACGTCATAATTCCTCTCTGCCGTAGATAGCTTGCGGGAGAAGAAAGCAACCGGGTGCAAAAGAGCCTTGGGGCCCTGTCTTTGGGACAGCACTGCCCCCACTGCCATCTCAGATGCGTCCACCTCCAAGACGTATGGTAGCACTGGATCGGGGTGCTTGAGTACAGGAGCAGAAGTAAATAGATTCTTGAGAGACTCGAAAGCCGCCTGTGCTTCTGTGGACCAAAAGAACCGGACACCTTGTTTGGTCAGCTGGGTAATGGGGGCGATTATGGCTGAGAATCCCCTGATGAATCTCCAATAAAAGTTGGCGAACTCGATGAAACGCTGGGTGCCTATCCGATCAGTGGGTGTGGGCCAATCCAGGATAGCAGATACTTTCTGGGGATCCATCTTGATGTCTTTGACCGATACAATGAGCCCCAAGAACTGGATGCTCTGCTGCTCGAACACACATTTTTCTGGTTTAGCATATAGTCCATGTTGCCGCAGCCGGCCCAACACTTTTTCAACATGGCCACGGTGCTCCTCCAGGGATGCTGAAAAGATCAGGATGTCGTCCAGATAGACGGTAACAAACAGATCTAGTAAGTCTCTGAACACATTGTTTATGAAATGCTGGAACGTGGCTGGGGCATTGCAGAGTCCGAATGGCATTACTAAGTATTCGTAGTGCCCAAAACGAGTGCGAAAGGCAGTCTTCCACTCGTCGCCTTCTCGGATGCGGATCAAGTTGTAGGCACCGTGGAGATCTAACTTCGTGAATATGACTGCCGTTCCAAGGCGCTGGAAGAGTTCAGGAACCAACGGAAGGGGGTAGCGGTTCTTGATGGTGATCTTATTCAGCTCTCGGTAGTCGTTGCAGGATCGCAGAGTTTGGTCTTTTTTCTCCACGAAGAAGATACCTGCAGCAGCTGGGGATGTAGAGGGGCGAATGAACCCCTTCTTTAAATTGTCGTCAATGTAGGTTTTAAGGGCACCGAGTTCCAGTTCAAAAAGAGGAAAGATTCTACCGAAAGAAACTTCGGCACCGAGTAACAGTTCGATGGGGCAGTCATATGGCCTGTGGACAGGAAGAGTCTCTGCTCCCTTCTTGCTGAACACATCCAGAAAAGAATGGTAAACTGCGGGAACCAGCTGGCTGGATTTGCAGTCCGGATCGTTGTCCAGGCACAGCAGAGTTAAAGCTTGGTGGGTGTCTTTCAGGAAGCAGTTCTGGAGACAGTATGGTGACTGTAATTCCATCCTTCCTGTCGCCCAGTTAATATGAGGGTTGTGTGCTTGCAACCAGGGCATGCCAAGGATAACTGGAAATAGGGGCAAAGTAATAATGTCAAAGAGCAACAGTTCTTGATGTTCACCCGAGATGAAAGCAGGTAGTGGAACTGTCTCATGGGTTACTGTGCCTGATTTAATAACTGTCCCATCGGCAAGATGTACTGCCATTCCGTGGGCCTTGGCTTGCAACAGAATCTGGTGATGAGTGGCAAAGGTGGAGTCCATAAAGCAGCTGCAGGCCCCAGAGTCAATAATGGCGGAGACCTGAATGTTCCTTCCTGGAAGCTGCAACTTGACAGGTAAACTGATGTGAGTAGAGTTGCTGAGAATGGGGGACAAAACTTCAGGTGCAATGGTCAAACACAAAGTTTTGCAGGGCAAGTTCTCACATGTCCAGGTTCACCGCAGTACAGGCAGAGGTTGTGCATTCGTCGGCGTTGGCGCTCCTCGGCCGACAGGGAAAGGCAAAGAAGTCCAAACTGCATGGGTTCAGGCCTGCCTAGAGGGGCTGCAGCGGAAGAAGGAGATGCTGAGCTGGCGAAGCTGGGAACACAAGGTAGCATCCATGTGGGTTGTGGACCTGTTCCCCTTTCAGATCTCCATTCCCGGAGACACCGATCAATCTGTATGGATAGGTTTATGAGGGCAACAACTTGGGCCAGCTCATCCTTCAAGGCCTCAGAAAGTCCAAGCCGGAACCAGTAGCACAGAGCAGCGTCGTTCCAGTTGGTATCGGAACTCCAACGCCTAAATTCAGAGACATAGTCCTCCGCTGCTCTGCGTCCTTGCTGGAGAGCGTGCAGGGCGGCCTTCGCGGTAGCAGTCTGATGTGGGTCTTCATAAAGTTGGGACATGGCATGGAAGAAGGAGGTCAGATCTGCCAGAGATGCAGCCTTTTGCTCCAAAAGGCGATGGGCCCAGGACTGTGGCTCCCCTTGCAGCAGAGAGATAACAGTTCCCAAGTGTGCGTGCTCTTTAAGTCTCCCCTTGCGTCGTTTTAAACTCGAAAAGCGTTACGGACACTTGAAATGAAGCGGAACGTCGGTGCTTGTAAGAGTAAACTTCGGTGGTTTCACCCTAAAAAAGAGAGAGACGACGTTCCCCTCGGTGTCAGGACCCGGGTAGCGGAAAACCTCGTTTTCCGACGTAGAGACCGTCTAGACTGGAGGAAGAAGGTACGGTACAGGGTTGAAATACTTCTGGGTGTAGTCTGACGATGG
>BLSH010555582.1:937312-952698 GCA_018402905.1 Glandirana rugosa | reverse complement strand
GGGCCGGCTTTACAACCACTTTAACATAGATTGTGCAAAAGCCTTAAATGAAAGAGTTGGGGGGGGGGGGGGGAGATAAGCACAGTCATGTGACCTGTGAAAGTCATGTGACTGGTCTCTTCTCCAATCACTAAGCTCTTTCTGCTGCAATTCTGCAGGCTGCAAACAATAGGCTTCACACTGCAGCCTGCATTTTATGAATCGGCTGTATAAAGCAGGCTGCAGTGTAGTGTTATATATAGGGTTGCCACCTTTTTTTAAAGCCAAACCCGAACACTTTAGCGTCACACAGCAATTTTTTTTAAACACTTGCAGACCAGCCGCTGTCATTATACTGTGGCAAGGTGGCACAATCCCGCGAATCGCAGTAGATGTACGTCGGAGCGGGATCTCGCTTTTGAGGGTGCGCGTGTGCTCCCACTGGCCAGCGGGGGAGCCAATCAGCGGGTCCGGCAGACTCTATGTCCGCTGGCCACCCACGATCGTTCCCCACAGTGACAGAACGGGGATCTGCCTGTGTAAAGGGATATCCCACAGATTCTGTCTTTCTGCTATGCAGGAAGACGGATCTGTTTGTTTCCCCAGGCAGCCCGCCCCCCCATACAGTTATAAAACACAAACAGGAAACACACCTAACCCTTTGATCGCCCCTGATGTTAACCCCTTCCCTGCCAGTGTCATTAGTACAATAACAGTGCATATTTTTAGCTCTGATTACTGTAATAATGTCACTGGTTCCAAAAAAAAGTGTCAAAAATGTCAGTTAGGTGTCTGATCTGTCCACCACAATGTCGCAGTCCTTCTAAAAATCGCTGATCACTGCCATTTCTAGTAAAAACAAAAAAATAATGCCATAAATCTATCCCATAGTTTGTAGATGCTATACCTTTTGCACAAACCAATCAATATACGCTTATTGCGATAGTTTTACCAAAAATATGTAGAAGAATACATATTGGCCTTAACTGATGAAAAAAGTTGTTTTTTTTTTTTCTTTTTTTTTTTCCTTTTTTTTTTGGGATATTTATTATAGCAAAAAGTAAAAACTGCATAGGTGATCAAATACCACCAAAAAAAACTCTATTTGTGGGGAAAAAAGAACATACATTTTGTTTGGGTACAGCGTCACACAAGCACGCAGTTGTCAGTTAAAGCGACGCAGTGCCACATTGCAAAAAATGGCCTGGTCAGGAAGTGGGTAAATCCTTCCGGTCCTTAAGTGGCTAAGGTCGAATGCTGTGGACTGGTGTAAGGGTGTTGCTGCTCACCAAACTTACTTTACAGTTCCCAGCATTCCCCCTTAAATCAGGGTTCCCAAAGTGCCCCTTACATCTGAATTCACAGGGCACCCCTTACATCTGAGTCCCTCTTACCTTAGTGTACTTACTCACTCAGAGGGAAAAGGGAGGGAGGGGAAAACTTTAGTCACAGACATTGGAGGTTGAGCTCACTCACATGAGGATGGAGGCTCAGGCATCAAAACCTTTCATCCACAATGTATCTGCCAGCTGCTGAGCTTCAAATTTCTAGCTCACCCATCCATTTCCTGAGGCACAGAACACCGGGGATTGAAGTGTGGGTGGGCAGACAGAGGGGTAACAGTGGTGGATGGAGAAGCTGACTGACCCCTCTCTCCTCTCTTGTCCATGTATAAGGGTGGGGCCCATGCACACACCTATGTACATGGTGGTTGTGGTACTCGGGGACTACTACTTGGGGGACTGGGGAACCGCAGTCCATTCTGAATAATGTGTCCGGGTTTCAGGTGGTCTGAAACCTGGACACACAATTCAAAACCCGGACTGTCCAGGTCAATCCCGGACAGGTGGCAACCCTAGTTATATAGTGATTAACAATATTGGCCCTCTATTATAAATGGCCTTGTAAGTATTTGTGACTGCCACAGGAAATATAGCCTGTCTTAGGTAATGTCCTGCTTATGTGAATTACAGACAACATAATGCTTATTACTAATGAGTTATGTTTCTGTCCCCTGTGTCTGCCTCATTAGTCTTGAGTAATGTCTCTCTCTCTCTTTTACTCTGTCTCTCTCTCTTTCCCATGTCTTTGACTGTTTTAAATATCCTGCTAGTTTTAGAAGGTACAGACCATTGAGTCTTTAAACCTCATTTGCCATATAGATGCAAAATAATTTACTTGTTTAGGTTACAAGCCATACACCGATGGGATCATATTACATCAACATGGGGACAAGGTGCACTGGGGGGGGGGGGCTCAGGGGCTCACTCGTCCCCTCCCTTTCCTGACCTGCCGGGCTGCATGTTCGGATAAGGGTCTGGTATGCATTTTGGGGGGACCCCACCCCACGCCATTTAAAAAAAATTATTTTGGTGTGGTATGGATTGGGGGTGGGGGGTGTTGGGGCTTTGGGTGCCCCACTACGATTTTTTCCTGATTTTTCTTTTCCCCAATAATTCTTGTTTTTACATTCAGCTGTCAGCCGGGAGCTGGCAGCTAATGACTCATTGGTTGTTAAGGACGCGACAGCTGGCTTTCCTGCCCGCTCCTTAACAGCCAGCTATACACAGTTTGTTAAAGAGAAAAAAAAAAGCAAAATGCATGTTTAAAAATGCAAAACGCACCTGAAAACCGCATCCACATAGATGTGATCCCAGGGTTATAGTTAAATCCCAAGTGTAAGGTCTGTTTAACCCTCCAGCATTTCTGACGGGAAACAGGAAATGCTTTCCTTACTTTAGGATTAAAGATTATTGAGGATGCAGTAGGAATGCTCTAACATGCAAAACTTGGGTGACAACACCCAAAACTCCCAGGTAGACAGGATCAGAGTGAGTAATTGTGGCAGAGTGATCTCATTGCTGAAATATGCCATATGAGAATACAGGGTCTGATTCAGGCCACTAGGCCCACTTATAATTTAATTTACCAGTCAGCCAGGTTTACAAGACTATAGGCTGCCATTTCATCAATGCACATTGTCCACTGCTGTCAGCATCAAGAGATCACCCCTGAGGACACCATATAGCCATGAAGTTCATACATGTAGGCAGGACATGGCTTCAGAAGATCAGCAGGACTGAGATGTAACAAAACGGTGAAAAAAATTGAAATTGTTTATGCTGTACAAAGTAAAATGGCATTAAGTGAGGGTTTACACCAATACTAAATGACATGGAGCTTAGTAAGGATTACTCAGTACTTTGACCTAGTGGTTGGGTAGTACAAGAAAGGTGAACCCACACAGATGCCTTCCAAATTGCCCCTGAACTTGCACTGAAATGCGGGTTTGAAATCGTGCGAGTTCAGCTGAACTCGCACAATTTCAAACCCACGTTCACGGGCTTAGTTGCACTCCAATAAACTTGTATAAAGCGAGAATCAGAAATCCATCAACACAGGTGCTAAGACTATTTTAATTTAAAAAATTGCATTGTTCTATACATTTTTTTATACAATTGTTTTATTAATATATTATTTGTAGTTCTTTATAAAATGTTTTTTTTTATTGGCTTGATTCATGGTAAAGGTTTTGCCTGCTGTGACATGACTCTGGGGGGTAATGGAGTCCCAGTGTCTATTGAAATTGCCTGTTGTGGTTGTCTTATAGGGATCCAGACCTCATTGCTTTCCACATGACAGTAAACTGGCAGACATTTGAATTGCAGTACAGATCTCCTATCTGCTTTAGCTGAAATGATTTCTATGGGACATCGGCAGAGGCGCGCCAAGTGGAAAAGCTGCCTACGTGGTGACAGCAGCATATTGTTGAAATTGGAGGAAGATCCTGAATTCACACCAAGAATTCCACCAGCAGAACCAGCAGCAAGGCACCATCATCATAGTGTAAGTCATACAGACCTATACAGTCTTATTTAAATGAATACTGCAGATTATAAAATAAATAACAATTCAAAACTAAACTTACAAAAATAAATATTGTAAAGTGGACTTATAATAGACGTCCTTCTAATTGCTAGGTGCTATTACTAGAATCAATACATTCTAAGCCATAGATCTTCTGCAAGCATGTTTTAAGTAAAGTCAGCAGAGTCAGTATATGCATACTTCTGGGTAAGGAACTCACAAAGTATCGAAATCCCTAGTGGAGGTCCAGCACCTGGCTGCGCTATCTGCAAGGGGTGTGTCTTGCAGATTCTGTGCAAACCCATTCACTTCTGTCTACCAGTTAATCAATAAACAGTAAAAAAGTATTTTTACTTGGTCATTATTTGGTCTTGCACAGGGGCCCTTTGCTCACTGTTCTGCCACTCAATGAAAGACAGTTGAGAACTATGCAGGAACCTCCTCAATCTGGGCAGACCCCAAAGTAGCAGTGAAGAGAATGTTATAGGCAGGGGGTGTGGCAGCTGTTGCTAGTCTGAGTAGTGCCGCTGTTGCTCCATCAGACTAGAAGGGCGAGGAATAAGGCAGCGATCATCAAATCACTTCTTCATTGTGTTATAGTAATATTCAAACCGGTCACATGAACAGTTTACTACTGGTGCTAGGGGGAACCTGGCATAGGACCGATGTGTCCTTTGCCATAAAATCCATGTGCCATCTTGGGAAAGCCTGTGTCTAATTGGACATGGAGTTCTCCCGAGATTTTGGCAGCCAACTTTGACACAGGTGATATATAGTCCCTGCTGCATCTCAGAGGAGCCCTTTGATGCAGGGAATTGTGGCCGTAAAGATAGCACCCTACCCCCTTGTTGGGGACAGGTGGGCCTTGTGCCTCAGCCAGAGAGGGTTGGAGCCTTGCAATTTGGAAAGAGCTTATGAATTCCTAGAGGTTGTGGAAATCTATGGCCACACCGAAACATATCTCGCAAAACCTTCTGTATAGACTATATTACCAAAAGTATTGGGACGCCTGCCTTTACACACACATGAACTTTAATGGCATCCCAGTCTTAGTCCATAGGGTTTAATATCGAGTTGGCCCACCCTTTGCAGCTATAACAGCTTCAACTCTTCTGACCACAAGGGTTAGGAGTGTGTCTATGGAAATGTTTGACCATTCTTCCAGAAGTCCATTTGTGAGGTCAGGCACTGATGTTGGATGAGAAGGCCTGGTTCGCAGTCCCTGCTCTAATTCATCCCAAAAGTGTTCTATCGGGTTGAGGTCAGGACTCTGTGCAGGCCAGTCAAGTTCCTCCACCCCAAACTCGCTCATCCGTGTCTTTATGGACCTTGCTTTGTGCACTGGTCCAAATAATTTGGTGAAGGGGGGGTTATGGTGTGGGGTTGTTTTTCAGGGGTTGGGCTTGGCCCCTTAGTTCCAGTGAAGGGAACTTTTAAGGCGTCAGCATAGCAAGACATTTTGGACAATTTCATGCTCCCAACTTTGTGGGAACAGTGTGGGGATGGCTCCTTCCTGTTCTAACATGACTGCGCACCAGTGTACAAAGCAAGGTTCATAAAGACATGGATGAGCAAATCTGGGGTGGAGGAATTTGACTGGCCTGCACAGAGTCCTGACCTCAACCCGATAGAACATCTTTGGGATGAATTAGAGCGGAGACTTCATGCCAGGCCTTCTCATACACATCAGTGCCTGACCTCACAAATGTGCTTTTGGAAGAATGGTCAAACATTCCCATAGACACATTTAAGACTGGGATGCCATTAAAGTTCATGTGCGTTGCGGCATGGGGGTGCTTAGCTCTCGTGGTAGGTGTGTTTGGAGTGAGTTCACGACAGCCAGGATCTCTGTTTGAGGGCATGATAGCCCATGTTTATTTAAAAGAAAGTTCAAAACAACAATCAAAAGGGTTTCCCTCGCAGGGGGTTGTCGCCATCAACATCCAGAAATCATAGACTCAGCCTCCTGACTCCTAAACGATCAGTAGCCCCCCTGGCTATAACGATCAGTAGCCCTCCTGGCTATAACGATCAGTAGCCCTCCTGGCTAGTAAATGATCCGCTGCGGTGTGATTGCGGGTCACACCTGCCTCCTTGCAGATGTGTATTCCCAGACTGCCTCCTGCAGCCTTAGACCCCTGGCGACTGCTCGTCTCCCTCTCTGGAGCCATCTCCCAGTGTGTGAGTCCAGGACCCTGGTCCTGACTCTCCTATTAGGCCCACGCACACCTGTATAATCAGTGTCCCGGTAGGTCATAAAATCTGGACCCAGGACTGGGGATTTTAACACACCCAGAACGCTACGAAATCCCTGGACTCCAGGTCTCCAAAACAGACTTTAAGAAATGAGGAAACTGAAAGGCCAGTTTCCTCCCAAATAGGCAAATCCCTTGGAGCCCCTCAACCTGCCAAGTTGAGAATCCCGGGTCATCCTCCTGTTGGGGTACCACAGTACCACAGCGGGTAAAGGCAGTTGTCCCAATACTTTTGGTATTATAGTGTACAAGCCCTGTATCTATGCTTTGCATTGTGGTGTTCATTGTACGTGCCTTGTTTTTGGGAAAGAAAAAGAATACCGTGTTGTTTTTTTACTGCTGATTACTCTTGTATAAAATGCCTAACAGACAAATTATGATGCCTGTTCCCTTCAGACCTCTGCCACATGGAAAGACCCACTGGTGATCATACCTTGACTACCTGGGAATGGGGCCTCTATTTATCATATTTACAACCTAAACCTAGGCACCCACTATCACATTTAGCTGTATATCACAGTGCTTTACAAAGCTGTAATTGAACACACATCTCTGGCATATATGTTAGCATTACCACTGATTCAAATACAATAGAAAAATACAGCATCCATTTTCCTTTATAATAAAATAATGGAAGATGTAAAATCATTTACTGAAAATACAGAGAAAAACATTATTAACATGTTTTTTTTTATGAAAAGAGAGTCCTGTGGGGGAATTTACCTATTATACCCAGTTAAGCAGGTGTTTCCTTTGTCTGCATATGCAAAACAAAGTAAATAGTCATGTAAATGGTGACACCTGTGGTCACCAGAGCTATCCTGTAAATGATGGTATATAGCCCCACCCTGGGCTACAGGGACAGTGTATAGATCACTATAGAGACATCACATAGTACAGGTGGTGATAGTTTATCCTGCATCCAGATATGCCAGAAGGGGAGTGTATTGGATAACAATTGTTTTAAAGGGAATGCATACTGGCTTTGCACATAGTTTCTATTTATTATTATGGTCAGGGCTATAATAATACCTTTAAAACCTAGGGCAGGCCATTCAGAATGCAATTTTCCTTTCTTCAGCCACGGGTTGAAAGAAAGAAAATTGTTTGATTCCCTCATTTACACAGTCATTGTTAATGGGGGAATCCTGCAGAGTTGGACGAATTTCGATCCATCTATGCCTGGCTTAAGTTTACCTTAAATAGAAAATCAGCACAAAGGGACATTACTTGCATTCAGTGAGATGTGCCAATTGTGCTGCTGTTTCCTCTTTTTGCCAAAGTCTTTCTCCTCAGTAATCTTCCAGTGCGGCAGGTGTTAATACAACTAATAGGCTGTGACCGGCGCTCATCAAGAGTGCCCGACTATGGCTGCCCTTTCCACCTAGCTCCTCCATTCATAGAAGCCATTACTACAGCTTCTATGAATGAAACACGATCTATGAATAGAGGGTAAGACATATCAAACATTCACCCATCCTCCATTCATATGTTTTGTTTCATTCACATAAGCTGTAATAACGGCCGTAGTAATCAAAATCATCATCACAGCATACCAACGTGCATAAGAAGCCTTGCCCCAGTGCGTAGGGGTGCCGTTCAGAATTAATGACACCACAGCACACCAACACATCTCATGTAACATGTTATACTGTGCATTGTGGTAGTAAGTGTGTTACCGCAAAGCAATTTTGTGAACCCAGCCCAAAACAGTTACAATGCTTCCTGGATGACAGAACCACTAGTAAGTAGATGGCCAGTTATTTTCAAAACTTTGATCATATTAATCTACATTTAAAAATTTAAATTGCTTTAACATTTTCGTGGCCCTTATTAATATTCTAACAGTTTTTTTTAAGTTGATTGGTTCTTTAAGGGAAGCGTCCTTTCAGGATTTGTCCTGATGTGGTGAGTTGGGAACAAATCATTGTGTAAGACACCGGCTTGTTGGGAACAGCAGATCCTTTTCTTAAAAGTTACACCATGTTCGTGGTTGTGTAATAATGCATCCTTGTTTTGTCATTTCCTGATTCTAGACGGAATAATTCATCCTCTATTTTCTGGATTTCACATGAAGCTGCTGGTGTATCATACAGATAGTATGTATCAGGTCAACATGGCAGAGCGTACTGTTGGGAAATGCTTGCTTGCCATGTGCTGTTCACTGCTGTATATTACAAAAAGAATTGTGTTTGACTCAACTGCTTCTGGCACAGAAAGAGCGATGCAGAATGAAGATTTGTAACCACGTAATATCTATTCACAGTAGATATACAGCTGATCATGGAGACTAGAGGGTGGTCAAGCAGGCAGGCACAATTAAAGCCACCCTCAGGTCTCCTTGGGGCTGTGAAGGGAGACTGGAAAAGAGTACTGCAGGCACATCCCACACTAGTTTATTACGGGCAACAAAGGTTTTCTGTGCATTCCAATCACTATTCCCTCCCACATACCCAAGATGACAGTGGCAGCGTATGCAGGTAGCTCATACACATTTGATTGTTGCCCTGTTAAGCTGTGAAGGCAGGCAGGCCTCTGACACGATATCATGGTATACACCCATCAGCCATAACATTAAGATCAATGACAGGTAATGTAAATAACATCAATTATCACATTACAATAGCATCTGAAAGTCGTGGGATATACAGTTAGGTCCATATATATTTGGCCAGAGCCACAATTTTAGTTTTTTTCAGGTATTTACCAAAACATATTCAAGCTATAATTATATAATTGATATGGGCTGAATGTGCACACTCTCCGGTTTAATTTGAGGGTATGTACATCCAAATCGGAGGAAGGATTTAGGAATTACAGCTGTTAAGAATAGCCACCCCCCCCCCCTTTTTCAAGGGACCAAAAGTAATTGGACAATTGAATCAAAAGTTGTTTCATGTCCAGGTGTGAGCTATGCCTTTGTTATTTCTTCATCAATTAAGCAGGTTAAAGGTCTGGAGTTGATTCTAAGTGTGGTATTTGCATTTGGAATCTATTGCTGTGAACCTACATCATGCATTCAAAGGAGCTGTCCATGCAAGTGAAACAGGCCATTGTAAGGTTTCAAGAATGAAATAAAGCCATCAGAGAGATAACAGCAACATTAGGAGTGGCCAAATTAACAATTTGGTACATTCTGAGGAAAGAAGAATGCACTGGTGAGCTCAGCAACATAAAAAGGCCTGGACGTCCTCAGAAGACAACAGTGGTGGATGATCACAGGATCCTCTCTATGGTATAGAAAAACACATTCACAACATCCAGACAAGTGAAGGACACTCTCCAGGAGGTGGGTGTATCATTATCCAAATCTACAATCAAGAGAAGAGAAGACTTCGCAAGAGCAAATACAGAGGGTTCACCACAAGCCTGAAGAATGGAAAAACCAGATTAGACTTTGCCAAAAAACATCTAAAAAAGCCAGACCAGTTCTGGAAAAGCATTCTTTGGACGTATGAAACTAAGATTAATCTGTACCAGAATAACGGGAAGAAAAAAGTGTGGAGAAGACTTGGAACAGCTCATGATCCAAAGCACACAATGTCATCCATGGACATGCATGGATTCCTGTCACGTGCCTGGTGGTGGAGTCTGACAGTGCAGTGGGCAACCTCTCTTCCGGCCCTGGTTCAGGAACCCCTGGTAGAGTGGACAGGAAGTTCCGGAGCGTAGGGGGCACGTGGGCTGGAATGGACACAGGTGATGATGTGAGGATCCTCCAGAGACTCGTGCTAGGCAGAAGGTTGGTCATACAGGCCGGGTCAGTAACTGGTGGACAAGTGCGGTACAATTGGAGCAGGCAAGCGGGTAGTCAGATACAGGCAGGGTCGTCAACAAACGGGCAGCAGAAGTACAAAAGGATCAGGCAGAAGAAGAGTCGTAGGCAAGCTGAGGGTTAGTGCAGGCAGAGTTCAAGCAAGTTTAGGCAAGCCGGGTCACAGTAACAGCTCCAGAAAACACTCAGGGAATGCTGTAGAATGGACAGCATGCAGGGTGTTGGCAGCTTAAATAGACCGTTTGGCGCCATTGGCGCGCACGCGGGTGCACGCAAACGCGCACAGCGCACAGAAGGCCAGAAACAGTCAGAATATCCATCTTCCTAACAATTCCAGTGGCACTGGATCATTGGTGTTTATTGATGATGTGACAGAAGATAGAAGCAGCCGGATTAATTCTTTAGTGTTTAGAGATATACTGTCAGCCCAGATTCAGCCAAATGCAGCAAAGGTGATTGGACGGCGCTTCACAGTACAGATGGATAATGATCCAAAACACACTGCAAAAGCAACCCAGGAGCTTTTGAAGGAAAATAAGTGGAATATTCAGCAATGACCGAGTCAATCACCTGATCTCAACCCAATTGAGCATGCATTTCACTTTCTGAAGGCAAAAATAAAGGCAGAAAGACCCACAAAGAACAACTGAAGACAGCTGCAGTTAGAGCCTGGCAAAGCATTGGAAAGGAGGAAACCCAGTCTTTGGTAATGTCCATAGTTTTCAGACTTCAGGCAGTCATTGCCAGTAAAGGATTCTCAACAAAATATTAAAAATGAACATTTGACGATTAACAATGATTATATTCATTTGTCCATTTGCATTTGAGCCCCTGAAAACGGAGGGACTGTGTATAAAAATAGTTCCTAAAATTTGTACTGGATATTTATGTTCAACCCCTTGAATAAATGCTAAAAGTCTGCACTTCAAATTCATTTGGATTGTTTCATTTTAATTTTATTCTGGTGGCATACAGAGCAAACAGTATGAAAATTGTGCCTGTGTCCAAATATATATGGACCTAACTATATTAGACAGCAAGTAAACTTGTTGTCCATGTGTTGAAAGCAGAGAAAATGGGCAGCTCAGTTTGTTGGGTATGGGGCTGTATAGCCCATGCTAACTGTTGTCCACAGCCAAAAGCTGCTACAATGGGAACGTAAGCATCAGAACTGAACCACAGAGCAATGGAAGAAGGTAGCCTGGATCAATGAATTACGTTTTTTTTTTACATCATGTGGATGGCCGGGTCCATGTGCGTTGCTAACCTGGGGAAGATATGGCACCAGGATGCAGTATAGGTATAAGGCAAGCCGGCAGAGGCAGTGTGATGCTTTGGCCAATGTTCTGCTGGGAAACCTTGGCTCCTGCCATTCATGTTGAGGCTACTTTGACACATACCACCTCCCTAAACATTGTTGCTGACCAAGTACACCCCTTCATGGAAATGGTATTTCCTGATGGCAGTGGCCCCTTTCAGCAGGATAATGAGTATTGCTGCAATGCAAAAATAATTCAAGAATTGGTGAAATGTTGACTTGGCCTTTAAATTCTCTAGATCTCAGTCCATCAAGAATCTGTGATGTGCTGGAAAAACAAGTCTGAACCTTGGAGGCCCCACCTCGCAACTTAACCACTTCCCAACCACGTCCCGTACATTTGCTGTGGCAGTGTGGCTCGTCACCTTGAATTGGCGTTTATAATATAATCTGCGCGCGCAGCCGTAAGCATGCCCACGGGTCGGGTGGACGCGATGGCCACCGGCGACCCGCGATTGCCTGTTACAGAGGTAGAATGGGGAACCGCCAATGTAAACACGGCATTTCCTTGTTCTAACAGGCGGCATGACACTGATCTACTGATCCCTGTATTCTCGATCAGTTAGATCTGTTATGCCCCTGGCAGCTCAGCCCCCATACAGTTAGAACACGCCTAGGGAACACAGTTAACCCCTTCATTGCCCCCCTGCAGGTTAACCCTTTCGCTGCCAGTGACATCTATACAGTAATCAATTTTTTTTTTAGATCCGATCGCTGTATAAATGTCAATGGTCCCATAAAAGGGTCCGACATGTCCGCCGCAATATCGCGGTCCCGCTAAAAATCACATATTGCCGCCATTACTAGTAAAAAAAAAAAGAAAAATTGTAAAAACGCCATAAATTAATTCTCATGTTTTGATAATGCGGCTACTTTTGTGCAAACCAATCAATATATGCCAATTGCGATTTATTTATTTTTTTACCACAACTATGTAGGATATATAACAGCCAAAACTGATGAATAAATGTTTTTTTGTTTTATATTTTTTTTTTTTTGGACATGTATTATAGCAAAAAGTAAAAAATATTGTTGTTTTTTTTTTTCAAAATTGTCCCTCTTTTTTGTTTATAGCAGTGATCAGAAGTGACGCAAAAGTGATCAAATACCACCAAAAGAAAGCTCTATTTGTGGGAAAAAAAGGACGCCAATTTTGTTTGAGTACAAAGTTGCACGTCTGCGCAATTGTCAGTTAAAGTGACGCAGTGCCGAATCGCAAAAAGTGCGCTGGGCTAAAGTGGTTAAAGGATCTACTAGATGACTTGAAGCCAGATACCATAGCATACCTTCAGAGGTCTAGTAGAGTCCTTGTCACTATGGGTCAGGGCTGTTTGAGTGGAAAAAGGGACTGTTTGGAGCAAAAGGTAGAACCACTCAATATTAGGTGGGTCATCATAATGTTATAGCTGACCGGTGTACACTGTACACATTTAATTGTTGCCCACAGGAAATGTCCAGATTGGTAGATTGTCATTTAATGTCTATGAGCACCTAAAGCTGTGAAGACAGGCAGGTCTCTGACGTGATGATTATATTGTTTGCCATTCTGTACATGCTTCCAAATGTCCTGCAGAAGCTGGTGATCCTGGCATCACTAGACAGCAAGGGTCCTATTGCATATCCAAGAACCATTAAGGGCAGTGTCTGCTTATATGATCACTATTAAGCAAATAGTGGATAAAACTTCTCTCCGTACGTGCCCTGTGCCTTATTGTTACCTCAAATCGTGGCTTCACCTGCTTCTTCCTGACCTGGCCTAAATGTTGCTGCACAACTTTTCCAGTCTCAGCTGTAGAAGCTGGTAAAATCATGATCTGAAGTCTATATAGTCATTTTTCTTTTCAGAGGGACTTTTTGGGGGACATACTTTGGAAAATCCAGTTGCCCCTAAGAGTAAAGCCTAGTTCACACTACTATTTTTTTTTTTGTTTGTTCAACCAAGCGGGTTGAAGGAAAAAAACACTGACAGCTCAGAAGGAGCCGCTATACTAACTATCCAATGTTAGTACAGCAATCTCTCCTGCTGATCAGACCCTTTTTCCTTAATGCCCCTTCGACAGAAGCCAGCCAAATGGCCGGCTACAGTGAGAGTTGCTGCAGTACACAGGGGCTGAATGCTGGCCAGTTCATTCAACCTGTGTGTCATTGGCAGCTGGTGGTATATTTTGGGGGGGGGGGGGGTGGCAATCCATCTGCCGTTACCTGCCCCCCCAGTGGGTGTCGGCTTCATCCTGCATCTCCGCCTTCCTCGGCTTCATGGAGGCGTTGCTTCCCCTGCATCTCCTCCCTCCTCCTCGATGGCCAATAGGATCGCTTCTCCTCTCGGCCAATTGGGTCTCAGGACCCACTTCCTGAGCCGGGGTTGGCCGGGAGGAGAATCGGGAAGACAATAGCGAATATTAATTTGCTATTGTCACACAAGTGGGTGCTCTTGGGTAAAAAAAAAAAAAAAAAAACCTCATTGGAATCCATGTGTCCAGCTCCCTGCATGTAAATTAGGGGCCATGCGCATAGATTAGGAGGGGCGGCGCCCCTGCGCCCTGTATGGATGGGACACTGCTGCTGTTTGTACTAGGCTTAAGAAAGCCTCAGCAGGTTCAAGTTGTTCCTTTTTTTTTCCGTTGGACTGAAGGATAGCTTTTGAAGTGATTATGTAAAGCTATAAGGTCACCAGCAATGGAAACCAAGTAGATGTGCCTGTATATATGTTCACATTTTCTGTACAATACCACAGGTACCCAGAGACTCTTGGCACTCTCATACCTTAGGGCCAAAAAATGTTTTTTTCGCTTCACATTACTTGGGATTGCATTGATATGTATGCAAGTGTAATGCATTGTGCTATATAACTAACCATTTTAGGATTTATGTTTCATATTTCCCATTACCGACAGTTTTACTACAGGGAGGGTTAATGTCATCCGCTAAATGTAGTATCCCACACACTTGCTCTGCACTTTCTTTTTTGCCATTCAGTGCACAGCAAGCATCATCCTACTGCTATTCCTGCTTTGCAAAAGCACCACATAGAACTCCGATCCCTGACCCATTTCCACTTCCCACCTACAGTGACTTTTATTTCCTCCACCCATCCAACCCTCATTGGCCACCAGTGTATGATGTCTGTTTTTAAACACAAAGGTGACAGTCTTGTTGCTACAGGTGACCCCCAGCTTACACTCTTCTATGGTTCTGAAGACTCAGACCTCCTCTGAGGGCACTGACATCTGCCATCTGGAATCCAGTGACCCTATGGCTATAGGGCTACCTCATCTGAGTCCCCCTTAGCTCCTTTGGGTGAGCCTGAGTCCCCGACCCTGTCATCAGAAGTCTCTGCTGCAGTCACACAAGGCTTTGTGGCCAAATTGAAGGCTGATAATGATCACAGGTGCTCCAAGCACGCTCCTACACCTTCAATTGCAGTCCATCTCTGACCTTCCCAAGGCTTCAAAACAGACCAGGCAACCTGTTAAAGTGACCATCTCAGTCTCAGAGTCCACAGGGTTCATCTCTGATGATAAAGTGAAATTGTGACCAATCAGCGTAAAAAATGTAAACAAGTAACCAAAACAATATCCAAAACAGAAAAATAAATATATATGTGTATACCACCTAGTGATATCTTGCTCATTGCCCCCTACTGATGAAGTTACACCCTGACGATACGCATCTAGGGGGTAGGAGCTTGTGTCTGGACACCACGGTTGCAGGCATCTGAATGATCAGTGTATGAGGCTTTGCCAGCTCGCACGTCTTTGATGTGCCTTCTTTGTAAGTGTGTTTGATCTTTTTGGAAAGTGAATTACCTTTTAAACAGAGAGCACTAGATATATTTTCTCCAGGTTCGTTGAGAATTGCTATGATTTATCTGCCTCCTGGACTGGTATCAAGCTTCCTTGACGACTTCTCTGCCTGGCTACCCTACTTTCTTTCTTCTGAAATACCAACAATCATTCTTGGTGACTTCAACATCCCCGCTAATCTTGACACCCCTGCTACTTCTAACTTTCTGAGGCTAACTTCCTCTTTTGACCTAAAACAATGGACACATGCTTCTACTCACACTGATGGCAACTGCCTTGACCTCATTCCACCACTAGTCTCTCTCCTTTTCCTTACAACTCTCCAACGTACCTCACGTATCCATCCTCTTATACTCCAGTTCCGTCAACGGTAGTCACACTCATCTTCG
>BLSH010555582.1:922971-933416 GCA_018402905.1 Glandirana rugosa | reverse complement strand
CAGGTTGAAAAAAGACACAAGTCCATCCAGTTCAACCAAAAAAAAAAAAAAAAAAATGTATATACATATATATATATATATATATATATATATATATATATATATATATACACACATACAACCAAATAATCCCATATACAATCCTTCACCCACAGTTGATCCAGAGGAAGGCAAAAAACCCCAGCAAAGCATGGATCCAATTTGCTATAACGGGGGAAAAAATTCCTTCCTGATTCCCCGAGAGGCAATCGGATTCACCCTGGATCAACTTTACCTAAAGATGTTAGTACCCAGTTATAGTATTTACATTAAGGAAAGAATCCAGGCCTTTTTTAAAGCAATCAACCGTGCTGGCCAAAACCACCTCTGGGGGGAGTCTATTCCACATTTTTACAGCTCTTACTGTGAAGAAACCTGTGTGTTTACTCTTTTTAAATCATAATGACAACAGAAACTACCCAAATTACTCTGATCAAAAGTTTACATACCCCAGTTCTTAATACTGTGTATTGCCCCCTTTAACATCAATGACAGCTTGAAGTGTTTTGTAGTATTTGTGGATGAGGCTCTTTATCTTCTCAGATGGTAAAGCTGCCAATTCCCCTTGGCAAAAAAGCCCCCAGTTCCTGGAAATTATTGGGCTGTCTTGCATGAACTGCATGTTTGAGATCTCCCCAGTGTGGCTCAATGATGTTGAAGTCAGGAGACTGAGATGGCCATTCCAGAACCTTCACTTTATTCTGCTGTAGCCAATGACAGGTTGACTTGGCCTTGGGTTTTGGATCATTGTCATGTCAGAATGTCCAAGTACGTCCCATGCTGTCAGGAAAGAACTGTTGCCCCTGGAGTTCGGGTCGGGAGGCCTGTGCGTGGGCGCATGTAGCGCATGTGCACTAGCATTGGCACCAAACAGCCTATTTAAACTGACAGCACCAGGAAGCAAGTGCTGTCCATTCTACAGCGTTTGGTATACCTGTGAGCATCTGAGCTTCTTTTCCTGTTTCCTAAAGACCCGGCTTGACCTGACCCGCTTGATATCTGCCTGCACCGACCCCCGGTTACCCTCGACCATTCTCCTGCCTGATCCATTGTACCTCTGCTGCCCACCTGATTACGAACTCTGCTTGGACCTGACCATTCTTCTGCCTACTCCTTTTGTACTGCATCGCCAGCCAGTTGCCGACCCAGCCTGTACCACCTTTCTTCATATCTGCACGAGCCTCTCTGGGATCATTCACACCATCATCGGTGACAATACAGCCCTCGTGCCATCCTGCACTCCCTGACCACCTGTCTGCTCTACCAGGGGTCCCTAAATCAGGTGCGCAAGAGTGGTTGTTCCCTGCACAAGTCAGACTCTGCCACCAGGGGTGTGACAGTAATGGACAGCCATGTCCGAGTCTGCACAGGGAACAGCCTCTGCCATGGAAGAACTGTGTGTCCACTTAGCAGGGCTTACGCAGGCGGTGAAGAACCTGCAGGAGGGCTATACCCAGCTGGAGGAATAGGTGCATGAGCTCTCTGTCCCCGCTGCACCCGGAGCTGGACCAGCTTCCACTCACACCATTGTGACCCTTCCGTGTGAACCCACGTTTCCCCTTCCTGACACATTTGCGGGGGATCGAAGCAAGTTCAGGGCTTTCTGCAAATCCTGCGAACTTTACTTCGGGTTGCAGCCCCGCACCTTCTCTCTGGAAGCCACAAAGGTGGGACTTGTAATTTCCTTATTGCTGGGGGAACCCCAGTCCCGGGCTCATTGGCTCTGGGAACCAAGAGCGCCAGAGGTTTCCACCCTAAACCTGTTTTTTGACACCATGGCCTGCCTATACCAGGATCCTCATCTTGCCGGCACAGCAGAAGCCGCTCTGCATGCCCTACAGCAGGGCTGATGCACAGCGGAGGATTATGTTGCCGAATTCAGACGCTGGAGCGCAGACACGGCATAGAATGATGCGACACTCTGCTACCTGTTCCCTCTGGGGCTGTCAGAGTCATTGAAGGACGAGCTTGCCCGTGTCGGGGTACCTCAAACCCTGGACACCCTCATTAATCTGGCAATCCAGATTGACTGGCGGCTCAGGGAACGCCGAGCAGAGAGAGCTTCCGGAACATCTGGGAACCCACGCCTAACATGGATGATGACCTGCGTGCCCAGCTACCCTGCTCCGGTTCCCTCTACCTCTGCAACAACCGTTTCTGTGTGTGCTGATCAATCAGAGCCAATGCAAATTGGCCTCCTCCACCTGTCGCTTACACAAGAAGAGAGACAGTGATGCCGTGCCAACAACTTGTGTCTGTACTGCGGAGAGCCTGGACACATGGTGAGAACTTCCCCCGTCAAATCCGGTAAGTGGCACAGGTCAGCAAGGAGGAGACTCCTATAATGGATAACGTGTCTCATTTGTCTCTCTTAATTACATTGCAGCTCCCGAAGGGAATATCCAGGTATCGGCCATAATTGATTCTGGGGCATGTAGTTGTTTCGTGGATCAAACTTTCCCCGCACTACACCAGATGCCCCTGGGTCCCAAGGCCCACAAGATGACCATCCGTTTAGCCGATGGAACGGCTATCAAATCCGGCACGGTCACACACGAAACCCTTCCAATACTTGTCAAGACGACTGGCGGTCACCAAGAACTGCTGATCCTTGATGCCATCGCATCCCCGCTTTTCCCCATCATCTTGGGCTTACACTGGCTCAAGGCGCATAGCCCCTACATTAATTGGTGTACCGGACATATTCAGTTCCCATCTGCATACTGCACCCAGCATTGCCTGCTCCCATCCCAGGAAGTCGGCCCTATACTGCTAAGCCTGGACTCCGAACCTGACCTGGAAACCTGCTAAGCCCTACTTTCTCAAAGGCAAGGCTCCAAAGCCCTACTCCATTCTTCTCCCGAAAACTTTCTGCCCCAGAGAAAAATTATGACTCGGGAGACAGGGAATTACTTGCCATTAAATCTGCACTAGGCACTATCTACTGGAGGGGGCCATGCACCCCATTTTGATCTATAAGGATCATAAAAATTTAGAATAACTCAGAACTACCAAGAGACTGAAACTCCCTCAGGCCCGCTGGGCACTCTTCTTCTCATGATTCCAATTTCACATTACGTACAGGCCTGAGTCGAAGAGTGTCAAATCGGGCGCTCTGTCCCGGATGTTTTGGGAACCTGGAACACCTGCCCCTCCAGACACGATTCTTCATTCTAAAAACTTCCTGTTGTCCCAAGACGACCTGCTTTCACAAATCCGGAGAACCCTCTCTAGCTCCCCAGGACTATCCAATCAAGGGCTGGCGTTGAAAGATTGTGGTGGCATGGTAACCAAGTCTTTGCGCCAAAGGAACAGCGTCCTGCTGTTTTGAGACTTTGTCACAATCACAAGTTAGCCAGACACTAAGGCACACGGAAAATCACTGAACTTGTGCTTCATTCCTTTTGGTGGCCACTAGCTGGAGAGGACTGTCAGGCTTATGTTGGCGCTTGTTCTGTCTGTGCTAGGAATAAGACAAGTAAAACTAGAGCGTAGGGATTGCTGAACCCACTTCCAATACCTAAACGGCCTTGGTCTAAAATATCTTTGGACTTCATTGTCGAGTTGCCTCCAGCCAATGGATACAATACAATTTTTGTGGTCATTGACCGACTGACCAAGATGGCGCATTTCCTCCCTATGAAAGGCAGCCCCACTGCTGCAGAAACTGTGGAAATCTTTGTTAAAGAAATTGATCGTCTACATGGAATTCCCGACAACATAGTGTCAGACCATGGAGTTCAGTTCACGTTCCGGTTCTGGAGAGCCCTCTGTTCTGCCCTGGAAATTGACCTCTCATTCTCTTCAGCTTACCATCCATAGACCAACGGCCAAACTGAAATAAGGAACCAGACCCTGGAACAATACCTTCGCTGCTTCTAGTCATTCTCGCAAGATGATTGGGTCGCATTGTTACCATTGGCAGAATTTGCCTACAATTCCATCCACTCTGCGACTAACCAATCACCATTTTGGTCAAATTATGTCTTTCATCTCACGTTCCTTCCCAGCCTGTCAGTTGAAAGTGCGGTACCAGCAGTTGACGAAACCACTACGTTCTTTGATGCAAATCGTAAATTGTTACAGGAAATGCTTGCTAAAACCCAAAAACATAATAAAGTCGAATATGACAAGAAGAAACGTGGCGAACTGGATCTCCAGCCAGGTAATCAGGTTTGGCTTTCTACCAGGAACTTAAAGTTGGCTTGCCCGTCCAAGAAAATGGGGCAGAGGTTCATTGGTCCCTTCACAGTAAAGAATAGGATCAGTCAGGTGGCATATGAACTTGATCTTCCCTCCTCCTTGCGGATACATTCAGTCTTTCATGTCACACTATTGAAACCAGTGAACCCTGATCCATTCCCAAACAGAGCAACTGCTCCTCCAGCACCCATTTTGATAGATGGGGAGGAGGAATTTGAAATCTAATCCATTCTGGACTGCAGGAAGAGGGGTGGCGGTATCCAGTACCTTGTGAAGTGGAAAGGTTACGGCCCTGAAGAGGGCTCCTGGGAGCCCGAAGCCAACACCCACGCGGATGAACTGATACAAGCTTTTAAGGATAACAATCCTGCTAAGTTGGCCAGGCTGGGCATCTGGAGGCTACCCCTTGGGGGGGCGGCAATGTCAGGAAAGAACTGTTGCCCCTGGAGTTCGGGTCAGGAGGCCTGTGCGCACGTATGTGCTAGCATTGGCACCAAACAGCCTATTTAAACTGACAGCACCAGGAAGCAAGTGCTGTCCATTCTACAGCGTTTGGTATACCTGTGAGCATCTGAGCTTCCGTTCCTGTTTCCTAAAGACCCGGCTTAACCTGACCCACTTGATATCTGCCTGCACCGACCTCCGGCTACCCACGACCATTCTTCTGCCTGATCCCTTGTACCTCTGCTGCCTGCCTGATTACGAACTCTGCTTGGACCTGACCATTCTTCTGCCTACTCCTTTTGTACTGCACCGCCAGCCAGTTGCTGACCCAGCCTGTACCACCTTTCTTCATATCTGCACGAGCCTCTCTGGGATCACTCACACCATCATCAGTGACAATCCAGCCCTCGTGCCATCCTGCACTCCCAGAGCACCTGTCTGCTCTTCCAGGGGTCCCCAAATCAGGTGCGCAAGAGTGGTTGTTTCCTGCACAAGTCAGACTCTGCCACCAGGGGCATGACACATGCAAAGCTTCCTGGCTGATGAATGCAAATGTTCCTCCAAAATTTTTTGATAACATACGGCATTCATCTTGTCATCAATTTTGACCAAATTTCCTGTGCCTTTGTAGCTCACATATCCCCAAAACATCAGCGATCCACCTCCGTGTTTCACAGGCCTTATTGACTCCTTTCCAAATGTAGTGTTTATGGTTGTGGCCAAAAAGCTCAATTTTGGTCTCATCACTCCAAATGACTTTGTGCCAGAAGGTTTGAGGCTTGTCTCTGCGCTGTTTGGCATATTGTAAGCGGGATACTTTGTGGCATTTGCGTAGTAATGGCTTTCTTCTGGCGACTCGACCATGCAGCCCATCTTTCTTCAAGTGCCTCCTTATTGTGAATCTTGAAACAGCCACACCACATGTTTTCTGAGTCCTGAAGTTATTTGTGGGTTTTTCTTTGCATCCCGAACAATTTTCCTGGCAGTTGTGGCTGAAATGTTAGTTGATCTACCTGACCGCATTTCACATTTTCCACTTCTTGATTAGAGTTTGAACACTGCTGATTGGCATTCTTAATTCCTTGGATATCTTTTTATATCCCTTTGCTGTTTTATACAGTTCAACTACCTTTTCCCACAGATCCTTTGACAATTCTTTTGCTTTCCCCATGACTCAGAATCCAGAAACGTCAGTACAGCACTGGATGAAAGATGCAAGGGTGTGTCAGGAGTTCAGAAACTCATTGACCTTTTATACACACACACTAATTACAAGCAAACGGATCACAGGTGAGGATGGTTACCTTTAATAGCCATTCAAAACCCTTTGTGTCACCTTGTGTGCATGTTATCAGGCCAAAATCACCAGGGTATGTAAACTTTTGATCAGGGTCATTTGGGTAGTTTCTGTTGTCATTATGATTTAAAAAGAGTAAACACAGTTGATTGATAATAAATGGCTTCAGCCAAACACTAAACATGAGTGAAAGAAATGTTTTTGTGTTATCATTCATATTTTCTGAAAAATGGCCAAGAAATCATAAATTCTGCCAGGGTATGTAAACTTATGAGCACAACTGTATATACATGTAAGACGTATATAGGGAGATTTGTTTCATCCCTGTGTATCATCTGAGGCTGTTCACTTCACTGGGTATATGGAGGGTTTACATCCACTTTAAGGGGTGTTGCAAGAATGTGGAATTGTGCCATGTTAAGCAAAGTGGAAGTTGCAACTTCCATCCTTTGGTCCTTGCAGCTTCAATTTAACCGTACATTGGCCCTTTAAAGACAATGTACATATTTGATAACTGCTGCTCTTCCTTAGAGTGTATTATTTGTCTGAAAAGTGTGAAGGTGATGTTTTATCAGCCTTTACATCTGTTATAATATTTCTTTATAGTTCACCTACAGTATATTCCAGATACAATGACTGTAATCGTTTGTATCAATGTATCTGTCTTGCTATAATGCATATCTTACCTAAATGATGTATTTGAAAGGTGTGCGCTTAGATGTGGAAATGAGGGAAGTTTCCATGGCGATACATCTGTCACACCCACATACTAGGCACGGTAGGTCCACAGCTGTTACATATTTGGGTGTTGCATCTGCCAGTAAGCAACATCTTAACTCCCTTTAGTCATTCCACCCACTTGGTTCTGTGTAAACGAACACATATCGTGTTCTAATGTACAGTTTCTTGTAAGGGATTGCTTCATTTTTTCTTACATGTATTCATTGTTCACGTACAATTTCTATCTATCCCACAGTAGTTTTTTTTTTTTAAGCCAGAGAACAGAGAAGGAACTGAGTAAATATGTACCATCTCTAAACAGTTCATAAACCCCTGTCCTCCTAGCTACCAGTTATAGGAGTGGATGCATGAGTGGGACATGTGAGATCTTTGTACATGGGATGGATTTATTTGACCTTCTGTTCATCTCTCCTGATAAAACAGAGATATACTGTTACATTAAGTAGGAGCAATTTGGTAATTGGGGAAGTACCCCAACATAACTTATTTAGTATGATTTTGCATGGTGAACCGGCAATCACGCAGGGCTTGGATTATTTCATGATAAAATGGATTGCTTAGGAAAACCTCAAATACTCTAACTGTTTATACTAACAGAGTGACTTCACGCTGCATCTTCTTTGGACTCCACCTGTAGTACTACCTGTTGGTGAAATCGGATGTTGTGTTGAAACCTTTAACATCCCACTAGTTGATAAAAACTGCCAAAAACAATCACATTCCTACATGATGCAAAGCACGTGTGATATCTCGACAGTAGTTCATAATGTAGGCAATACTAATAAAATGTAACACAATGACAATTTTTTGACAAGTACAAAGTTTACCTTAAAGCAGATCTCTATATTCCCAGGTTTACAGGTAATGACATATGAGCACTATCAAGTGCACTAATATAATGAGCCCAGGCTGGTATGATTACACACCAGGGTATCTATAGAGGAAAAAGGATTGGGACTTTAAAGCAGTAGTAAACCCATGCATTTAACAGGTTAAAAACCAGTCACATTTCTGGCACATGCCGGAAATGTAACACTCCCATTGGTTGTGCTCTAAACCAAACTGTCAAACCATCCAATGGCTGGTGTCATAGCTGATCACATGTGCAGCATCATGGCAGTTGTAGATTAAACAGAGGCCAAGATGGCAGCTTCCTTGGCTGAAAATGATAGGAGGGTTTACTACCACCTTAAGTGAGATGTGCAGAAGCACATCTCCATCCCTGGTAATTGTAATAGAAGAGGAAGTTTTGGGACTTTAAATGAGGTGGGCATGCGAGAACAAAGAGTCAATCGGTTAAACAATGATATCTTTATTCAAAAAGTTTAAAACAAGTACATATGGTATCTACTCCAAGTGGTGGGCTAACATATATCAATATATATAAAATACCAGGTTTTCAACATCCAGTGATCGGGGATTGTGATGTTTGGGCTTATGATATGCATATATTCTGTCACATCTTCATATATTTATTATTGTTGACTAATTATTTTTACATGCTTGCCAGTGCTACTAGGGCTGCCCCCTTTGTGGTTGTGATATTGTGAGTACATTAGCTGCTTTTTGGGTAGATCCCCCTGTAGCTCTGCAATACTGTACCAACACTAAATATTGATATATGTTAGCCCACCACTTGGGGTAGATACCATATGTACTTGTTAAACGTTTTGAATAAAGATATCATTGTTTAACCGATTGACTCTTTGTTCTCGCATGCCCACCTCATTTAAAGTCCCAAAACTTCCTCTTCTATCACACCAGGGTATCTGTCAATGACAGCCAGAGCTCAAACAAAGTGGCTTGAATGACATTGGCTGTCAGTCAACCAAGAAGTCTAGTGACATCTAGTGATGGAAAAGAATTACTGCAGGGAAGGGGCAGCTCTGGATTGAAGATTAGTATTGTTCATATACTGTATATTTAATGGACTATTTCATTTTATTTTTTTCTAGAGTTACTTTAAAAGGAACCTGTTAGGAGAGGGATATGGGTTTTTCCATTGCTTGCATTAGGTGAATCCTCTTGGGGTTTTATCCTTATCCTTGGACCCTGCTTAATAAGTCATTGACCCAGAACAAGCATATAGCCAGTGAAATATCGGGACACCAAATAAATCATTGTTCTGGATGATTGACCAGCCAGATAGTGAAGGAAAGATAGGCATAAAAGGCCCAGAACTTAAAATTAGCCCATTTGTTTCCCACACAAGGAAAAGAAACAAGTTTACTTAACCTCCCTGGCGGTATGATTATTTCAGATTTTTGCTGCTGAAAGCGGTACATTATTTTGCATGGAAATTTGGCGTTTTATATTGTAGGCCTGTAATTCTTAGGAATTACAGGCCTACAATGTAAACGCCACTTAAATCTGTCCAAACAAGAGTCTAGTAGACATCCCGGGTATGATAAAGCTTGAAACATGAAATTATAAATTATAATATAATAAATAACTAAAAATAATTATCAAAAATAATAACGTAATAGTAATAAAATGTATTCAATAATGTAATCAAACCAAAAACACCGAAATTTGCTCAGTTGTAGAATTGTCGCTGTCGTCACTTTCAGTGTCTGATGATAAATTTCCCCAAAAATCAGTTTCACTCATTTTTGCAAATGATTCTTATTTACTATCGGTGTTTTCTAGCTGGTCAAAAAACATTTTTGACGTAAAGGGACACTTTTTGGTTGCCGTGGACATTCCCAAGTTTCCAGGCAGAAAGAATGACATACATAATATAAAAGTGCATGCAGGGCACTGGGCAAACTACTAGGGACAAAGGGGATGTGAAATGATTTCATAAAGTAATGTAATCTTACAGATTACAGTGTACTGTATGTATACTGTGTGTTTCACTTTTTGAATTTGCTGAGGACACAGCCCGCAGACACGGCGGGGGACATTGCTGGATCCAGGGGACAAGGTAAGTAACGCTGCCTTGGATCCAGCGATGCAATCCCGAGTGTGGCTCGGGGTTACCGCTAATGGTACTGAAATTCCACCCCGAGCCACACTCTGGAATACCTCCAGGGAGGTTAAAGAGTCATATTTCTAAAAATTAAAAGTCAGCAACTACAAAAACTGTAGGTGCTGATTTTTTAATAAACAGATACTCATTTGTCCCAGGATCCAGCGCTATGCTCACCCAAGCCATTTTTTCCACCGGTCTTCAGTCCCCAGCGCCGGCATCTTAACTATGCATAGCATCTTAACTATGTGCACCCGGCTGTGACAGCTTGTGGCTTCACAGCCGGCTGCCCAGTGCGCACTACACTGCGCATTGTGAATGTGAATGGTGGAGGAGAACTTAGGTGATCAGAGAAGAAGTGGGATCAGGTACCTGTAAAAACCAGATACCCCCCCCCCTCAAAAAAAATTGCCATTTGTTAAAGAGAAGCAGAACAGGAGGCAATAATGCGGAACTTCCCGTTTTGGGTGAAACTCTACTTTAAATGAACCCTCACAAGCACATATTGAACAGCCACTGAAAAAAGTCCGGGTTCGGTACCGAACTTGACCCGAACTTAACCCCGAACCCCATTGAATTCAATGGGGACCCGAACTTTTCGGCACAAAAATGACTGTAAAAGAGTCCTGGAAAGTGCTAGAGGGCTGCAAAATGATTTTAGAAAGGACGACAACGACACTCCCTGTCTAATAACAAGATTTTAGTAAAACGTCGGGAGATCGTGAAAGGTCCTGAGAAAATGTCAGTAAA
>BLSH010555582.1:909590-922961 GCA_018402905.1 Glandirana rugosa | reverse complement strand
AAATGACTGTAAAAGAGTCCTGGAAAGTGCTAGAGGGCTGCAAAATGATTTTAGAACAATAATCTGTCCCTCACAGCAACAGCAGGAACCTGACCCTATAGAACTAGGAGATGATGTTAGAACAATAATCTGTCCCTCTAAGCAGTAGACTCTACCTAGTCCAGTCAGATCTTTCTGTAATGCAGGATGAGATCTGCAATCTGTCCCTAAAAGCAGTAGTAGTAGTAATCTCTACCTATCTATCTATCTATCTGCAATCTGTCCCTCACTGCACCGGCAGCATCCTCTCCCTACACTACCCAGACAGCATGTGACATGCAGCACTGTGACTCTAGCCTCATATAGAGGCTGGGTCACATGGTGCACTGGCCAATCACAGCCATGCCATTAGTAGGCATGGCTGTGATGGCTTTTAGGGAAAACCAGTGAAACGCTTGTTGATTGGCTGCCCTGCAGCTATTCAACATGTGTGATCAAATACCCGAAACCCAGAACTCGAACCCAAACTTTTTTCAAATGTCCGGGTCCGGGTCACGGACACCCCAAAGTTCGGTACAAACCCGAACTTTACAGTTCGGGTTCGCTCAACTCTAATGAGGAGGCATAGAGGATTAAAGCAAACCTGTTAATTTGTCCCAGTATAAAAATAGCAAGTCCCAAATGACTACCCTGTCAAATTTCCTACAGCAATCAAATCTTTTTTTTTATAGGTCAGACTTTAGCCCATTAAAGTAGTTGTTAAGCCACTATCTCATCTTTATTTGATCCCCTCTATAAAAAAAAAAAAAAAAAAGATTTTTACCTGTTTTAACAGTGTTTTCCAGCAATAAGATGACTCCAGGCTCTTAGCTCTCCCCGTCTGATATCTCCAGTGGGCGGGGCCGAGATCCCCCTGCTGAAGTCAGCCAGGGAGGAGGGGAGGAGAGCAGCAGAGAGCCTGGAGTCATGTGATCGCTGGAAGACACTGTTAAAACAGGTAGAAATTGGCTTTTTTTTTTTAAATAAAGCACAGGCACTAGGATACAGCTTTTTATCTGGCAGAGAGGATTATATAAAGGTCAGATAGTTTTGAAGCAGTGGGAGAGGAGCAGATCAGCGCTATTGAGAGCTGACAGGCAGGTAGGGGAGGGGGGAGGAGGACAGAGGGAGACAGGAGAGCTGCAGATAACAGCAGATGACGGAGGCACGTACATTGACAATCAGCAGCCCTGATATATCGTGGTCAAAGTACAGGGGGAAGGTAGAAACTGGCATGATCAGCCTGGTATTTCAGGTGATAGAGGGGGCCAAATGTCACAGCACAAGCACTGTGCTGTATAACATCCTTTATAGGAATAGGATCTTTACTTTTTTTGGGGGGGGGGGGGGGTTAACAAACGCTGCACTTCCAGCAATTGCAGGGTAAACCTGCATGTTGTCATTGTGGAACCCAACTTTTATCTTGGCCAAGTTGTTGTGTTTGTTGTTGTGTTGTTGTGTTTAGTGCCTAGTAAAAATAACTTTACCTTATCATTAGAGTAAAGGTAATGATAACTAAATGATCACAGATATTTTCCTTTTTCTACAGACTTAGGTGCTCAGTAAACAACACAGTGGCTGTATAAACACAATTTGATATCCGTGAGGGTGCACATCCCTGAACACAGACTGTGTGTGTGTGTGGGTGGGAGGGGCGGGTGGATTTACTAAAATTGGTGCAACTGTGCATAGTAACCAATCAGCTTCTAAATATAACAAACATGTTATACTTACCTGCTCTGTGCAGTGGTTTTGCACAGAGCAGCCCAGATCCTCCTCTTCTTGGGTCCCTCGCTGTTGCTCCAGGGCCCCACTCTCCTGCCGAGTGCCCCCCACAGCAAGCAGTTTGCTATGGAGGCACTCGAGCCACAGCTTCCTGTGTCCTGCCCCACCCCCTCTCTCTCCTTATTGGCTCACTGAATTTGATTAACAGCAACGGCAAGCAATGGCGCTTCACTGCTGATCAGCCAATGAGGAGAGAGACTCCTGGGCAGCCGAGTCTCAACATTGCTGGATCGAGATGGGCTCAAGTAAGTATTAGGGGGGGCTGAGGGGGCTGCTGCACACATAAGGCTTTTTATCTTAATGCATAGAATGCATTAAACTAAAAAAAAAATCTGCCTTTACAACCACTTTAATTGAATACGCGGTTATGTTAAAAACTGATTGGTTTCTATGCACAGCTGCACCAGATTCTGTGTGCACCAGTTTTAGTAAATCTACGCCAGTGTGTGTTTAGGGACCTGCGCCCTCACAGATCTCAAATTGGGATCAGCCGCTGTGACCGTACATTCACTGCATCCCAGTTGACATAAATAGGAATGCCTGCACAGGGTTGCATGAATAGGAATGCCTGCACAGGGTTACATGAATTGTAATGCCTGCACAGGGTTGCATGGAATACCTGTGCATCCCTGTGTTGGTAAACACAGCCTTCACATGGACGTACCCTGTAGCAAAAAATATTGCTGTAACTATTTAATAGATGTAAGCTGGAGTTTGCCTTTAATTTGTTAGTCATCTATGTAAAGTCCAACTAAAGCCAGCCATAGACAGAGCATTTTTTTTCCCTGCAACCTTAGGTTGCAGGAAAGAAAATCATGTGATGCCCCATGAATACTAAAACTCTCCCGCTGAGCTATTATGTTCTCCCAGTCTGGAGGGAGGGGAGCTGTCCCGGCCAGGAGAACACACAGTGATAATCACATGAAAAATCTGACAGGCTGGTTGTATCAATCAATCAACTTTGGTACAATCAGCCTGCCCATACATGGTTCAAAGCTAGGCTGGTCCCTGCTGAAACGGCCGAGATTCCAACCGTCTATGGCCGGCTTAAATCTACCCTGTCCACTGCCTGACAATGCTGCTGTACAAGGGTGGCTACATTGCTCCTCCATAGATACAGTGGAGGAGTGATTGTAGTCCCCCTAAGACAGACAGTGAGTTACTGGCTGACCTCCAGGTGAAAAATAAAGAAATGAAAGCTTGAAAAGTAATGCCACCACCACCTTCAATGATTGGTAAGCTACAATACTGTATAATATATTTTTGTATTTGGGTTTATTTATGCTTTAGGGTCCCAATAATAATAAACATTTCCAATGCTCACAAATGTGCGCTATTCCTTTTGGTTGAACTCCTGCTGAATATCTCCAATTTTGCTCAAATCATTTGCATTCCTTGCAAGCATCACACAAGGTATGGCTGCCCTTAGATGTTTTGTGACGGATCTATTAAAGATCAATCATCCAGCACAAAAACAGATGTTAACTCATATTTCTATGTGGAGGATATTCCTCTTGTCGATTGATTCTCGGGGGGATTGCAGGGAGCTATATTGGGATGGTTCCCTTCCAGCCTCTCTTCTCCTTCTCCCAGGGTCTGCTTTCATTTACTGAGTACATCGCTATAATGTGTTCTTCACCTTCTTGGTACCAGATGCGGCCATATCATAGCTCTACAATTATATGCCCTACACTATAGCAGCCGCAGAGAAGTGGTTAATAGCATTAATAAGACAGGATGCTGCATAAGTCATGAAAAAAAAAAAAAGCTATAGACATTATTCCTGGGAGATGGGGGGTGGGCAAAGCCATGTGCGAGGGGAAAATCCAGACCAGATTTTAAATACATCTGACGTGAAATCCAACGGCAAAGGAAAGAGAGTCAGATTTCACATACACAGTAAAAAAAAAAAAGAAGAGAGAAGAGAAGGAGAAAAAAATGTAGGCAGGAGTGTGTTTGCAAGCCAAAACCATCACTAGCAAAAGCAGAGAGAACAAAGGATATTGCAGACTGAGCCTGAGTGAGGTGCGCTTGCCTTGAACAGAAGGCATGATTGTTGCACCCAAGGGTGCTGGCAGCATTCAGAGGTAGGGGTGACACCTTGACAAGGCAACTCTGCTGTTTTTGGTGCCCAGTCCTGCAAATGATTTAAGGACAGCTGAGGACAAGGTGTTAATTCATACAGGAGCTGACCTTCCTCCAGGCAAAGCAGTCTGCTTATTGTGGAGGAATAGGGGGGGAGTGATGGATTAGCTATCAGTCTAAAAAAAAACAAGGGAGCCAGTGGGAGGATGGTGGAGCAGTGGACAGAGCCCCTCCAGGATGGGCTTGGAAATACTATCTGACTGATCTGTGGTGTTACAGAAGAGCCCACAGACCATCTCGCGACAGGAATTGCCTGGCTTTGCTTGTGTACTGCAGCATCTGTCTCACTCCACTGTGATATCCCTGTGAGGCAGCTGCTTGCTGATGCAGCAATACCTTGGATTATATGAGTACTGCATTTTTTTACTGGCAAAAGGAAGACCACTTCTAAATATTTAAATCAAGATTTCATCACAGAGCATCCGGCATAAGGAGAGGAGCAAGGAATAGGCTGGTGTTGTGTAATTAGGCTCCTGACTCTACTTTCTGCCCATGTCCATTTACCAATGCCTGGACCCTTTCCATGTCTGTTCAGCCAGACCCCTCTCCTGGCTTCCCATATGGTCAGAGGGGAGAGGTTGAGCTGCCAGTTAAAGGGACACAGGTCTGTCGCCTCCACCCTGCAAACATGCAGGTAAACCGGCCCAGGAGCACTGCTTACACCTACCCACCAGCATGCCCCCGAGAAGAGCCAGGATCCTATGCCAAGCAATTCCAATCCAGACGCTTCTCTTATCATATTGGAGGTGCTGCAGCAGGTCCTGGAGGCCATACCCAGCAAAATGAAGGTGAGTAAATGTTGCACCGGCATGTACATTTTGTAATCTGATGTGTTCACCCAAAAGTGACATCTTAATTTTAGGGTTGATGCCAGCGGCTTGAATCCTTCAGGTTGAACCCCAACAGCAAAAATCCTGCACCTGAGTTCCTAGGTCTGCCCACCTCATGATGACCACCAGGGTGTCTCATGCTCCCTGTTTTATTTCTTATTTATTTTGCATGACTGAGAATGCAGGGAAAATCTGGCTTCCGGAGTATGCAAGCGATATCAGAAACCACTGGGTGTTTCTATCCCCTGGGGTCCACACATGACTGTAATATCAGTTGTGGGTGGACTGAGCCTTTAAGATGTAATCAGTTTGCATTCATATCTTTTAACTGTGTTCCAAGCTTAACTACTAAGTACGAAATAAAAAAAAATGCAGATGGGCAGGATTCGGGTAACCGTCTATGATGCAGCTACCCTAATACTGGTCTGGACCAACTGCCCACGTTTCATCCTCAGGATATAGAAGATGTACTGAGCCAGGGAAGTTTCTGTGCATTATACTTCTAAAATGGAATCATAATAGGGTCAATCATGCGAGGAACACCATTTTTTCAAAGGTTATTTCACTATGCAGGTGACATGGTACGCCTTTTATAGGTCATAGTAGGTCACAGTAAAACCTGCATAGAAATTTGTAAATGCCTGATGCTGCATAGTTTGAATTGCAAGGTGACAGCTTTTCAGTGATACTAGGGGGCACATTTATAAAGCAGTGAACATGACTTTCACCAGTTATTCACCGTCATTTTAAACACCTGCACCTGAAAGATTTACCTACAGACAATGTTTGGTGAATATTTCATTCACTGATTTATAAAGCTGTCCCCATCATAACCTGATGGCTTATTAGCCCTAACACAAAGGTGACTTGATGTCTTTGAAATATTGTTATTATTAACATCAACCACATACACAAATGCCTTAAAACGTATAACCAGTTACTGAGTGTAAAAGATTCTGCTGATAAATAAAGCATGATATTTTTGAAAGCCAGACTGTGCCCCTTCAGCCACCATAGGCCTGGCAGCTGTTGCAGCTTGTCCTACCCTTTTTGTTACGCCACTGATCTATCACACGCTTCAGGTACCACCAGGTATGGTGTTCTGCTTTTTTTCTTTTGGAAAGTCCCCAATAGCCTTTAATTGCACTTTGTTTGCAATCTGGATTGTTTCATTACATTTTTTTGTGTCCTGTCTCCTAGAGTCTTAAGCCCCATACACACGCATGGGAATTTTGGATGGGAATTTTTGTATGACAACCAATCTTCCGATTTTTGGATCATTAGTATACTCCTTTCGACAGCCGATTTTGAGTGACAAAAGCTGGATGTGCAGACGAGAATTTTTTTTTTCTTACGTCAAGTCAACGTCCGATTTTATTATTAGTATGGTTTTCATATGAAAACAATTGTACGATCAAGACTACGCGTGCTCAGAAACGAAAAAATACATACAAAGCTATGCAAAACATTATTTCACTTCTGACGTTGAATTCAGTCGTACAAAAATTTTCCTATGGTTAGTAACCTCTTCACTTTCGACCTGAGACAAGCAACCAACGAAAAATGAGCGTTCTGTCCGAAAATCTAAGGGTGTGTACGAGGCTTTACAATTGATTATTTGGTTGAGAGCTCTTATAATTCCTGGGCTCTACTGCAGGTGCGCTGTATGAGCTGCTGCTTCACCCTTGTGCACCTTGTTAATGCATTGCTCACCTTGTCTCTATCATGCTCAGCCATTTTTAACGTCTCTTATGTTGGCTGCAATGTGGAAAGTGCATTTGGGAGCGAGACTGGAGCCCTGTTCACATAGTTACATAGTTGGTGAGGTTGAAAAAAGTCCATTCAGTCCAACCTCTATTTGTGTTTATATGTTAATAGTACATTGTATGTTGCAGTCGTTTAGGTGCCCATCTAATAATTTTTTTTAATTATCGATGCTCCCTGCTGAAACCACTGCAGGTGGAAGAGAATTCCACATCCCTACTGCTCTTACAGTAAAGAACCCTTTACGCCGTTTAAGGTTAAACCGCTTCTCTTCTAATTTTAGTGAATGGCCGCGTGTCTTTAAATTCCTTTTCACTGAAATGTTTTTCCCTATTGTGGGGTCACCAGTACGGTATTTGTACATTGAAATCATATCCCCTCTCAAGCATCTCTTCTGCATAGAGAATAAGTTCAGTGCTTGTAGTCTTTCCCCATAGTTGAGATGCTCTAGTCCCTTCGTTAGCTTTGTTGCCCTTCTCTGGACTCTCTCCAGTTCCAGCACATCCCTCCTGAGGACTGGTGCCCAGAATTCCAGATGCGGCCGGACCAGAATCTTGTATAGTGGGAGAATTATTGTTTTATCTCTGGAGTTAATCCCCTTTTTAATGCATGCTAATATTCTGTTGGCTTTACTTGCAGTAGCTTGGCATTGCATGCCATTGCTGAGCCTGTCATCTACTAAGACCCCCAGGTCCTTTTCCATCCTAGATTCCTCCAGAGGTTCTCCTCCGAGTAAACTGCATTCATATTTTTGGCACCCAAATGCATTATTTTACATTTTCCAACATTAAATCTCATTTGACATATAGCTGCCCACCCAATGAATTTTTTAGATCCTGCTTAGCTTTGTATCATCTGCAAATACTGAAAATGAGCTGTTTATCCCATCCTCCAGATTGTTTATGAATAAATTAAATAGCATTGGTCCCAGGACACTCTCCATGCCAGACCATTCTGAGTACTCCCCATTTATTACCACCCTCTGGGCTCTCCCCTGTAACCAGTTTTCAATCCATGTACTCACCCTTTGGTCCATGCCGACAAACTTTAGTTTGTACAGTAATCGTTTATGGGGAACTGTATCAAATGCCTTTCCAAAATCCAGATACACCTTATTGTAGTTGCGCTGCGCTGCCATTTATTCTTTAAGGATATCTATAGTCACAACATACACTTTCATTTTATAACATTTGTGATAGCAATACTTTTAGCCAACTTCCCTGATTCTGTGCATGCTTTGCAACTTCTCTGCTGCTTACGTTTGATTTCTGAGGACTACATATCCTATGGTACTTGCTACCTGCAAGCAGCAAATCCTGTACTGACTCAGTCTCTTGAAACTCCTCCTCTCAGCACTTCTCTAGTTGAGAAGGCAGGCTTTGCAAAATGTGTAGCACAACAAAAGACACAAGTCCATCTAGTTTAACCAAAAAAAAAAATAGAAAAATTATATTTAACCATACAATCCCATATACAATCCTTCACCCACAGTTGATCCAGAGGAAGGCAAAAAACCCCAGCAAAGCATGATCCAATTTGCTATAGCGGGGGAAAAAATTCCTTCCTGATCCCCCGAGAGGCAATCGGATTCACCCTGGATCATCTTTACCTAAAATTCAAGGAAGTAAAGGTGTGGGGATCTTCACAAACCTCAAGATCATTCGGATTAATAGGAGTAGGCTAGAAATATTGGAAATACAAAGTAGAAATGAATACATGATTTTAAATTCTGACCATAGATACACTTTAACGGCAGCGCCCCAATGTACCTTGCTAATGCATTTTAGTGCATCAGAAAGCATGATCACAATGTACAATGCATTCTGGTACAGTGTGTTTAAAAAAGAAAAGTACTTCCTTGGCACAGTTTTGGTGCATTTGGCAGCCCATTCATATGAATGTGCTGCCGTAATGCCGCATAAAACAGGCATCGACACACACGCACTGTGGCACCTACATAGATGTGAACCAGTTCTAAATCCCAGAATACTGAAATGGCAGTTTGATCAATTCTAGTATAAAGGTGCATTCACACTTCTCACATGATGATTAGATGTGAGAACCTCAGCGGGGGTTCCCGCAATTAGCTGTAAGAGACAGCCACTTTGAAAGCAATGGGAGGCTGCCGGCTCATATTACCCATGCAGCGATCACATGCGAATGGGCTGATCACTCGCATCTGATTGCTGCATGAGCGATTGATTGCATGCAAGTGGGCATGATTAGCTGCAGGAGCCAGCAGCCTCACCCCTTCTTCCAATAGGGATGGCTCTTGCAGCTTATCATGGGAACCCCCGCTGGGGTCCTCACATCTAATCCCTATGCAGGTGCATTCCCAAGTGTGAATGCAAGCTGAAAGTGCCTATTTAGAATAATCATAGTTTTAAACAATCATACATTACAAATCAAAAATACATACAAATCATAATTCACAAAAACAGAGTTATCTTCATTCTAGATTCAGAGACATCAGATAAATGCCAGATCTTGGAGATAGCAACACCATCTTTCTAGTCTCTGAAGATACCTCCAAGCAACAATCCTCAGTTTGTGTTTTGCCAGCCAAGAACTATTGTTAACCCAAGAAAAATTGTCTGTACACATGCAGATTATCAACAGAGGAAGACTGTTAGCCCCCCCCCCCCCCCCATTCACGTTGGATTGGCTTGTCAAGCAATTTAAAAGACCAAATGTGCCTGTGCTATCGTATAAAACAATACAACAGTGATAAAAAATAGCCGCCAGCACTGTTTTTCTGGAACAAAAACAAATCAAAATCAAAACGCCCAAATGCTGCGCTATGAAAGTCTATATCAGTTCTTATAGTAGTCTTAAATATCCACTTCAATCAGTGCCACTTCACACATAGGTAGATGTGCTCAGGGAGACAGGATCCAGCACCAAGAAGAGAGGGGGAACACACTTACCCTTACCAGAACTCGAGGGCTGTCTAACCAAAGATAGGCAAACACGCTAGAGATGGTAACGTTCCTCCTCCAGTGAAGGTACACATGGATCCAGCAAAGCCCCGGACTCCTTTGCGAATGTGTCTCAAAGCAGAGAGAACGGGCAAAAGAGAAAGAATCTCATTGCGCAGCATACTGACTTGAAAAAAATATTAAAAACAATCCAAAATACTCACACAGTATCTATAAAAATGAGCATGTAAACACAGGATAAACATCCAAGATGACAGGTCAAATCGCCTGACAAGTCGCACCCTATTACTGGCAATTGCACTGTTCAAATCAATGTGACGCCAAATTTCGCAGTGCCGCACCGATTTGAAATAGCAGTTCCTGCACCACTTTTGGCGATTGCAGGTGCAACTTGCATAGACATCTGTGCATGAAGCCGCACAGATGTCTTCCAAGTCTCACCCAAAGTCAAATTGACATGCGGCTTTGAAATCGTGCAATTTCAGATGAAGACGCGCGATTTCAAAGCCGCAGTCAATGTGAACGAGGGCTTAAGCCTAGTACACATAATGAGATTATCAGACAAATTTGTAATGTAATGTATTTGTAATTTCAGATGAAAACTGTACGGATTAAACAAAAATCGTATGATCCGTTATCATACAAAAACATTTGTTTTTGTCTCTTCGTAAAATTTCAGATGAAAACTGTGTACTAACGATCAGATTATCATACGATCACTTTCAAATCGGTATTTTTTGTGCGATATTCTGATTCTGATATTCAGAGCTTTAGAGACCTTCTCTTCCAATGAATATCTTGTGTGTGTGGATGCTTCATAACCTTCCTGCTCAGAATTGATCTGTAATGATATCATTTTTATTGGAATGGAAAAAGCAACAGTTTTAGTTGTACATGTATGGGACTTGTACAATCCATGTCTGTTGTTTTTTTTTTTGGCCAATTTTATTGTTTGGCAGATTAAAAAACTCAAAAGTAAAATCGCTGCAAAAACGCTCTACATGCTTTTCTGCAGCTTCTCCATTGAAGTCTATTGAACCAAAAATGCACCGTTTTGTGTTTAAAAAAGTCCCCCTTTTCAAAAATGTAGTGGCTGAAAAAAGCATAGATGTGAACGTGTCCCATAGGAAACCATGTTAAATGGACTGTAGTGCATTTCTGCAAAAAGCACCAAAAAAAAATGCATAGGTGTGAACCGAGCCTTACACTGCAGACACTTTGAGCAGTAACTTAGCATGGGGAAAACAAAGGTGACTGACAAGATTTTCCAGCCAGTCTGCTCACTTCTCCCCCCTCCTCGAAAAGCCTCAACTGTATGTGTCTTCTGGTGACCCATATATGAGATCATTGTCTTCTATGGGCACTTTTATGAGGACACCATGTGGCTAAATACTGGCAGATGGCGAGTTGCTGTAGCTGTCAGAACTGAGTATAAATGGTCAGTGTCTTATCATTTGTGCATGTGCATGATGGACCACTTTCCTCCCACCTGGTACTTGTTCTAATGCACTTCATGTGCATAGATACAGGCTGGCATGTTCCTTATATCCCAACAACCTTCATTCCTAAACTCTCAACCTCAATAAAAACACAGACATAATGGAATTTATTTATAACTTCACACATTGTATTAAAGGTTTATCCACAATATTTTCCACAAATAAAAGCTGTTGAAATAAAACAATTTTACCTACATTTGTCTATACCAGGAGAGCACCCAATCACCCAATAGTGATTCATTTTTGGTTACTGTACTTTGAGCTTTGAATGCCCCCCGACCCCCCTCCTTTTTGTCCCCCCACCCCACCTCCCTCCACTGTACCAGGTTTATCAACAAGACAACTTATGCAGGAATAGAGCAGGAGAAGCTCATGTAGCTAGCTCAGCTATGAAAGACTGGATTACACAGGGGCCAAAATTCTAGTTGTTGCTCATACACCTGGAAATTATGTCATAAACAATTAGGGGCCTATTCATGAATATTTTTTACACAAAATACAAACAGCTTTCACCTATGATGCACACATTTTTTCAATTTAACACAATTCGAAAAATGTGTGAATCCTGGGTGAAACCTGTGTGAATCTCAAATATTCTCCTGAGTGACAAGGATTTGGAGATAACAGAAACCTGTTATTATATTGTTTAGGATGGTGATAAAACCTTCACAGGTCAGATCAGTTAATATCTATGCGGTGAGATGTACTTTTGTATATGGGCATAATTACAGCCAAGGGAAATTTGGGACTTTAAATGAAACACATGATGACTGACAAATAAACCAATGGATAATATATAGGATTTATTAAAAAGTAAATATTGGGGTACAAGCATTTAACTAGACAGTCAATAAGTTGATCATAGATCATAGACAAGTATGCTGATAGGTTGCATACACTATACAGTCTAAACATCAACCATAAGAACAGTACATACGATAATAAAAATAGTAGTAAATATCAATAAGTATTGCATTCTTATATTGCCCCCATCCATCAGTATTGGATATGTAGAAGTAGATACAATTGCATATAGTAGAGTCTGCGGGGGATAATTGTGGCCATAGATCCCGCAGACTCTACTATATGCAATTGTATCTACTTCTACATATCCAATACTGATGGATGGGGGCAATATAAGAATGCAATACTTATTGATATTTACTACTATTTTTATTATCCTATGTACTGTTCTTATGGTTGATGTTTAGACTGTATAGTGTATGCAACCTATCAGCATACTTGTCTATGATCTATGATCAACTTATTGACTGTCTAGTTAAATGCTTGTACCCCAATATTTACTTTTTAATAAATCCTATATATTATCCATTGGTTTATTTGTCAGTCATCGTGTGTTTCATTTAAAGTCCCAAATTTCCCTTGGCTGTAATTATGCCAATTCTTTCACGTATAATAGGGATGGAAGCGGCCTTACCAAGCCACTGCTTCATATAAAGTCCCAATATCCCCCCTCTTCCCCAGTTTCAAATATTCAATAGGGATGGAAACACATGATGTTGATATTGGTTTTAATAACTTTGCTCCACCAGTCTGCCATCTATTGGATCTATGTCCACTTATTATATTTTTTTATATGGCTTCTATTACCATTACTATAATTATTATCATTGCCATACATTGTTTTCCTTGTGTCTATTATCCTTATTATCTCACATTCTCCACCTACAGGTCTGGCGGCGTCTTGCTGCGGCTTGCCGGGCCGCCTGACCGTCACGTGGTCCGGGAGCTGCGACGCACACTGTGGTCCTCCCTCCCCCCGCCTCTTACTGATGCGGGGGGTGGGGTCTCCCCACTGTGCGTCGACGTCACGTCCCCCGATTGCACGTGTGGCGTCCATCCGACGCTGTTGTGCCGGCTGGGGTTTCCATACTCGCGGGCGTTGTTGGAGGGTTGGAAGCCGATGATCGGATGATGTTCGTCCGATGCCAGGCACCTCCCCCCTATTACACTCCCGCGTGCGTGACGTTGGGGGGGTTTGCCTGGCGGGTACGCCTATATCAGACGCTACTCCGGGTGGGGCTAGTAGCCGAAGGTTGGGAGGTTGTTGCGGGCGCTCATACCTTTGGGGTCGGCCGTGTTGTCGCAGCCTACCTGCGGTGTGCACGTTAGCCCCCTGCACTGCAGCTGCGTGTCACCCCTCTGGGGTGGGGGGCGTAGTCATTCTCCGCCCCCCTCCCTCCTGGTGTCACACGCAGCGTCGAGGGCCTGGTGCACTGCCAGTCCGCCGGGCCGTTCGGCGTCGTTCTGCGGCGGTCTGGACATCCACCTCTTACACTCTATTATTCCTATTATCTGTGTTCCTTTTGTTACATACCGTTACTATTATTAATATCATTACCATTATCTTCGGTATATTTTTTTATATTA
>BLSH010555582.1:868791-899809 GCA_018402905.1 Glandirana rugosa | reverse complement strand
GTATACTGCACCCCCCCTCTGTATACTGCACCCCCCTTGTATACTCTACCCCCCTGTATACTCTACCCACCTCTGTATACTGCACCTCTCCTGTATACTGCACCCCCCTCTCTGTATACTGTACCCCCCTTCTCTATACTGCACCCCCTCCCCCTCTGTATACTGTACCTGCAGCCTCTTAAGTGCCTATCATCAGTGCCACCTCTTCAGTGCAGTGCCACAGCCTATCAGTGCCATGAGTGCCCATCAGTGAGGAGGGAGGGGGAGGGAGGAACACTGTGCTCTGTTTCCCTCCCCTAACCTGTGCTGCCGTTAGCATGAAGGGAGGAGGGAGCAAACGTAGGAGAGGGGCGGTATGCTGGGAGAGGAGAGGGCAGATAGCCAGACGAGCAGGACATGTTCACGGGGCTGTAATTGACAGATGTGATGCAGAGGAGGAGCGGCGGCGATGCTACAAACAGCACACAGGCTCCTCATCTCCATCTCCTCCGGAAAACTGCCCGCCGGGGACTGACCCTGCAAAATCGGGGACGAAACTGGGGCGGGGACAAAGTGATGAATCCGCGGACTGTCCCCAGAAAACGGGGACGTCTGGTCAGCGTAAGCTATTATAGCTGCAAAGGGTGGGCCAACTCAATATTAAACCCTACAGACTAAGACTGTGATGCCATTAAAGTTTATGTGCTTGTAAAGGCAGGCATCCCAATACTTTTGGTAATATAGTGTATGTGTGCACCCCTAGGACTTTGCATAAACAGCAAAGGAGCAAGGACAGATGGAAGTAAGTCCCTTAGGTATGTCATTTTATATCTTCATTTGTTAGGAAAGCAGGATGGTAGTGAAGGATCAATACAGGAGAGTAAAAAGCCACTTTCATTATCAAAACAACACAACTCTCATTAGTTCAAGCCATACCTACATGAGAGCGATCGCTTTTAATTTACATGATGTTTCTGGTCACCCATGAGACCTAATATTTTGGACCATTGCCTATACATCTATATAAGTTGAACGGCTGTGTGGCTTATGACCTGATGTATTATATATGTTTTTCTTCTTTATGATACATCTTATGTCCTATTGGGAACTATAGTATATATCTGATGGGAACTATAGTATATATCTGAAAGGTCATTTGTAATGGAGAGAAACTGCGTTTCATTCAGAGTTGCATTGTTCAGGCTGGACCGTGTTTATACAGCGTGGGCTGGGAACATCTGGACAAGGAGTCAGCAAAGCCGCTGCAAGATTTGGAGTCTCTTGTGGTCTGTGCTTAACCCAGACACTACAGGAAGATGTGGCAGCTCTCCACAGAGCAGCTTTGTGGGTGAGACTCAGACACTCCTTTCACTAAATTTTAGGAGTGAGAATTTGACCTTGCCTGTGGTACAAACTACAAACATTTATTGCTTTCATCAAGAGCAAAGCTAATAAAAAAAGAAAGTGCCTAGCAAAAGTAAGATTTAATCCAGTTTAAAGTTAAACAATCGTGTGCTCTCTGTGAGGTAGACATAAGGATGTGTACAAGTGTGCAAAAATGCAATAAAATGTTGTGCAATGTAGCAAAAGCAATCATACATATGAAAATCAAACTGTGATTAATAGACCAAATGTTTAAAATCCACGATATAATCCCTGTGCAAAATTGCACTGAAAACTAATTCCATGGACTAGTAAGTGGAAAAGTTATACTAATAACATAAAATAATTTTTCATGTATAGTGATCAAACCAAAATTAATCGAATGGGTAAAAATCCATGATCTTAAATCAGTGCAAAGCTGTGGTAAAAATAAGTCCTGTGTATTGGTAAGTGAACAAATATCTGTAAAAATAAAAAATTGAAAAATAAAAAACACCAATGTCCATTCAAGTAATGTATGTGTGTTCTCCTATAAAACCAAAAGACCTGATATAGGCAGGTAAAAAACAATATTGTTTATAGAGGTATTAGTTGACACGTTATGATTGAAGGTCCAAAATGTTCTTATGGCAGGTATATCTTTGAGAAATTTGAATATAAGACAATCCCAGATTCCCTTATACTGTAGTAAGATCCATCAAAAGTGCTCCGTGCGGTGTGAGGATATATAATGCAAATATGTGAGGTCCACTCGTGCTCCCCTCCAGGGTCCCCACTTACCAGAAAACGCCACCCCTGCAGGGGTAAACCACATGTAGGCTGTCACTGGTATGGATGTTCTTTCAGGGGTTGCACCTCCAATGTACAGATGGACTCAAATCCAGAGAACTCCAGTTTTCATATATAGGAATAAGGCAATGGGGACTCGTAGTGAAGTACCGTAAAAAAAAGGTTTTATTGTGCTTAAACACACATAAAAAGGATCTCCAATTCTCAATGTATAGATAAATGATAAAACTGGGAAGCGGAATGCAATCCCGTGCAGCCGTCACAACTATCAGCAGTGTGCGTTGTTTTCTGGTAAGTGGGACCCTGGAGGGGAGCACGAGTGGACCTCAAAGATTTGGATTATATGTCCTCACACCGCACGGAGCACTTTTGATGGATCTTACTACAGTATAAGGGAATCTTCTCGGACTGTCTTATATTCAAATTTCTCATAGATATACAGTCAGGTCCATAAATATTGGGACATTTACACAATTCTAATCTTTTTGGCTCTATATACCACCACAATGGATTTGAAATGAAACAAACAAGATGTGCTTTAACTGCAGACTTTCTGCTTTAATTTGAGGGTATTTACATCCAAATCAGGTGAACGGTGTAGGAATTACAACAGTTTGTATATGTGCCTCCCACTTTTTAAGGGACCAAAAGTAATGGGACAGATTAACAATCATAAATCAATTTTTCACTTTTTAATACTTGGTTGCAAATCCTTTGCAGTCAATTACAGCCTGAAGTCTGGAACGCATACACATCACCAGACGCTGGGTTTCATCCCTGGTGATGCTCTGCCAGGCCTCTACTGCAACTGTCTTCAGTTCCTGCTTGTTCTTGGGGCATTTTCCCTTCAGTTTTGTCTTCAGCAATTGAAATGCATGCTCAAACGGATTCAGGTCAGGTGATTGACTTGGCCATTGCATAACATTCCACTTCTTTCCCTTAAACCTTGGTTGCTTTCGCAGTATGCTTTGGGTCATTGTCCATCTGCACTGTGAAGCGCCATCCAATGAGTTCTGAAGCATTTGGCTGAATATGAGCAGATAATATTGCCCGAAACACTTCAGAATTCATCCTGCTGCTTTTGTCATCAGTCACATCATCAATAAATACAAGCGAACCAGTTCCACTGGCAGCCATACATGCCCATGCCATGACACTACCACCACCATGCTTCACTGATGAGGTGGTATGCTTTGGATGAGGAGCAGTTCCTTTCCTTCTCCATACTCTTCTCTTCCCGTCACTCTGCTACAAGTTGATCTTGGTCTCGTCTGTCCATAGGATGTTGTTCCAGAACTGTGAAGGCTTTTTTAGATGTTGTTTGGCAAACTCTAATATGCTCTTCCTGTTTTTGAGGCTCCCCAATGGTTTACATCTTGTTTGTTTTGTTTTTTCAGCCTAAAGATGGCTTGCTTCACTGATAGTGACAGCTCTTTGGATCTCATATTGAGAGTTGACAGCAACAGATTCCAAATGCAAATAGCACACTTGAAATTAACTCTGGACTTTTTATCTGCTCCTGGTAAATGGGATAATGAGGGAATAACACACACCTGGTCATGGAACAGCTGAGCAGCCAATTGTCCCATTACTTTTGGTCCCTTAAAAAGTGGGAGGCACATATACAAACTGTTATAATTCCTACACCGTTCACCTGATTTGGATGTAAATACCTTCAAATTAGAGCTTTCAAATCCATTGTGGTGGTGTATAGAGCCAAAAAGATTAGAATTGTGTCGATGTCCCAATATTTATGGACCTGACTGTACCTGCCATAAGAAAAAATTGGACCTTCAATCATAATGTGACAACTAATACCTCTATAAACAATATTGTTTTTACCTGCCTATATAAGGTCTTTTGGTTTTAGAGGAGAATACATATACATTTCTTGAATGGACATTGGCATATTTTATTTTTAAACTTATTTTTATTTTTACAGATATTTGTTCACTTACCAATTGTGTCGATGTCCCAATATTTATGGACCTGACTGTACCTGCCATAAGAAAAAATTGGACCTTCAATCATAATGTGACAACTAATACCTCTATAAACAATATTGTTTTTACCTGCCTATATCAGGTCTTTTGGTTTTAGAGGAGAATACATATATATTTCTTGAATGGACATTGGCATATTTTATTTTTAAACTTATTTTTATTTTTACAGATATTTGTTCACTTACCAATACACGGGACTTATTTTTACTACAGCTTTGCACTGATTTAAGATCATGAATTTTTACCCATTCGATTAAATAACTATGGTTTGACCATTACACATGAAAAATGATTTTTATGTTATTATTATAATTTTCTACGTACTAGTACATGGGATTTGTGTTCAGTGCAATTTTGCACAGGGTTTATATCATGGATTTTACACATTTGGTCTATTAATCATGGTTTGATTTTCATATGTATGATTGCTTTTGGTACATTGCACATTTTATTGCATTTTTGCACACTTGTACACATCATTATATCTACTTCACAGAGAGCGCACCTTGTGGCAGCGCCATACTCCCCCCCTCCCCCTTTGCACACATCTGATTGGCTGCCTCAGTCCAAGGCTTCCCAGGGAAGGCAGCCCTTTATTAATTTATCAATTTATTACCTGTAGCTTATTTTTACTCCCAGATGTCCTAAGCGCAGGGTGCATTGTCCTTTTTTTAAATCATGTGCTTTCACTGAATATCCATCTGTGCTGTCTTGGTGAGGTTGGTAGCTTCAACCCAAAGTTTAGCGTGTGTTCTGATGTCAACCCAACATTTGTAATTTTCTCTTTCACTTTAGATCAGGGATATGCAATTAGCGGACCTCCAGCTGTTGCAAAACTACAAGTCCCATCATGCCTCTGCATCTGGTATAATGCTTGTGGCTGTCAGAGTCTTGCTATGCCTCATGGGATTTGTAGTTTTGCAACATCTGGAGGTCCACTAATTGCATATCCTTGCTTTAGATGATAATGGTAAATGGGACAAATAGAGAGAGTGAATCTCCCTAACCGGGGCACAGACCGCAATAGAAAAAAAAAAACTGACAGGTGTTCTAATCCCTCTTCACTGCATTCAAAACTCAAAAAAAGTTTTGCCTTTAGTTACACTTCAAGGTGTTGGTACTGAATTTATGCTGAATAATGGTGGGCTAAACAGAAAGGGTACCAGATCCTGAATATATCAGAACTGGAAACCATGCCAATTGTTGAGACTTTTGAGGTGCTCAAGGACTACACAAAAAGTATTAAAAAATATTTGTATTTATTTGATAAACATCACATGATAAAATCAATGCATATGTTTTAAAAACATACAATAATCTTCATTCCCTATATACAGTGTCTTCTACCAGTCATTCAGCTAAGGCAATCCGCTTATATTTACATCAATCTTTGATCATGCTGGAACTGTTGTAGGGATCCTATTTTCATCTATGACTTTTGTGGATTATCCTGCTTCTTCAGGAGGATGAGAGAGGATAAATCTGCACAAATATATAACATGGGAAAAAAAGGTTTCTAAGCAGTACTTGATACTATAATTTTAACATACCACATCAGGGCTTGACAAATTTGCTTTGAATTTAGGAGCCAGCTAAAAAAGTTAGGAGCTGTTTTTATCTCCCTGACTGGTAGGGCTTTGTTTTTGGCAACAGAGATGGCCAACCATTGATCTCTAAAGGGGGTCACTGGTAGGCATGTGATACGTGGCCATTGGACGAGAGAAGGTGAGGAGCTCAGTGAGCCTGATTATTGGTCGCTATGGCGACCTGGCGCCTGGGCTTTGTCACGCCCTGTACCACATTACCCGGCCAAGCCTTTTTTGGCTCTTTTTGTGTAAAAATTTGCTGCAATTTTTTATATCATACAGTATTTGTGCAGCAATTATTCAAACGTAATTTTTTTTTGGCGAAAAAATACACTTTTTTGAATTATAATGCACACAAACACAATATAATGGCCAATTGTTTGGTATAGTATTAAAGATGATGTTGCGCTGAGTAAATAGATAACAAACATTTCACACTTTAAAATTGCGCACGCCTGTGCAACGGCGACAATCGGCATACATTTAATTATCCATAGGCGACGCTTTAAAAGTCTTTACAGGTTACAACTTTACGTTTACACAGGAGGTCTGGAGCTAGAATTACTGCCCACAATCTGACGTGTGGGGCTATTACAAACCAGCACGTGCGCACAAGCACGGGGTGAAGGGGGCGCTTTCAATTTTTTTCTTAAATTATATCTTTTTTATTATTATTTAATTATTTTTACAATGTCTATTTCATTTTTTTAAAAATCACTTTTATTGTTATCACAGGGAATATAAATATCTCCTGTGATAGCAATAGGTGGTGACAGGTACTCTTTTATGGAGAGATCTATTAGACCCCAGATGTCTCCTCTGCCCTAGGTTCACATCTATGTGGCTGCGATTGATGCGTTTTTCAGGCACATTTTGCAGTGCCTTTTGCGTATTTAAACCTTCGTTTTTTTTATGCGTTTTTGCAAGCAGTTTTCATGCATTTTGCTTTTTACGTTTTTTTTTTCCTTTCTCTTTAAACACACTGTATATCGCCAGGTGCTAGGCAGAGGGCCGGGAAGCTGACCGCCGCGTCCTTCTTAACAACCAATGAGTTCCCTGCTGACAGCTGAATGTTAAAAAAAAAATGTTTCCGGCAAAAAGAATAGTGAAAAAAGACGTGGGTCCCCCCCCGCCCCCAAGTCCATACCAGGCCCTTCAGGTCTAGTATGGATTCAGAGGAGGTGGCTCCCCAGCCAAAATCCATACCAAACAAGAGACAAGGGCCTCTTCCTGACAATCCTGGCCAGTGGTTGTCGGGCTCTGCGGCGGGGGGGCTTACTGGAATCTGGAAGCCTCCCTTTAAAAAGGGGGCCCCCAGATCCCTGCCCCCCATATGAATGGGTAGCAGGTACATAATACCCCTACCCATTCACCCCAAAAAGCAGTGAAATGTATAAAAAAACAAGAGTCGGTTTTTGATAAGTCCTTTATTAAAAAAAATAGCTCTGAGCTGTCTTCTCCTGCTGTCGTCTCTCCCGCTACTGTGACATCACAAGAGGTGGGCTCTCCGGGTGGTGTCATCGGATGGCCACGTCCCATGGCTATATAAGAGTTGCCAGACAGTGGGCGACAACACAACAGAGGAAGACAGCCACAGAAGAAGAGCGGCTTTTTCTTTTTTTTTTTTTTTAGTGGGTAACCAGCGGTGAGGAAGAAGACAGCAGCAGGAGAAGATAGCACAAGAAGACAGCTCGGGGAGAAGACAGCACCGCAAAGAGAAGTTGGTGGGAGATGACTGATCCAGTAGAGAGGGCGGTGGGAGAAGACGGCACCGGGAGAGACGGCACCGGGAGGGACGGCACCGGGAGAGACGGCACCGGGAGAAGACGGCTCATGGAGACGACAGCTCAGAGCTATTTTTTTTAATAAAGTACTTGTCAAAAACCGGCTACGATGTACCCTATACCCATTCACATAGGGGGGGCTGAGATCTGGGGGCTCCCTTCTTAAAGGGGGGCTTCCATTTTCCGATAAGCCCCCGCCCGCAGACCCCAACAACTGCCGGCCAGGGTTGTCGAAGAGGTCCTTGTCCCCGTCAACATGGGGGCAAGGTGCTTTGGGGGGGCAGAGCTCCCTCCAAAGCACCCATCCCCCCATGTTGAGGGCATGCAGCTTGGTATGGTTCAAGAGGGGGGGGCGCTCACTCGTCCCCTCCCTTTCCTGCCCTGCCGGGCTGCATGCTTAGATAAGGATTTGGTGTGGATTTTGGGGGGGGGCCCAAGCCAATTTTTTTAAAATCTGGCTGTGGGGGGAGTCCCATCCGCAACCATACTAGATCCGAAGGGCCTGGTATGGACCTGGGGTTGGGGACCGTTTTTTTCAAGATTTTTTTTGACTATTTTCTTGCCAGCAATTTTCTTTTAACATTACGCTGTCAGCGGGGAACACTACTGACAGCTGATGACTCACTGGTTATTAAGGACGTGGTGGCTGGCTGTCTGGCCCCCTGCTTAGCAACCAGTTATATACAGTGTTAAAATAAAACCCGCAAAACACATAAAAAGTCACAAACACAACACTTGCATTTCTGGTGCGATTCCATTGAAGTCTATTACACACAAAACGGGGGGAAAAAACACACCGGCCGCAAAGAGCATAGATGTGAACTTGTACGATAGGAAACCATGTTAAATTGACTGTAATGCATTTCTGCAAACTGCAAAGCGCACTAAAAAATGCATAGGTGTTAACCTAGGGTTAAAAGCATTTGATCACACCAAGATCAGTATGATCAAATGTTTGCCCTATTTAAAAATGTCACATAGTATTAAGTATTGTGTATAAACTTTTATTATATTCATGTTATACATTTGTGCAGATTCCTGCTCTCCTATCTCCTGAAGAAGCGGCATAACCTGCGAACTGTGAAAAAGTTCTGGTGTGTTGGGGGTATAAAGGGTGTTACACAAAGAGTGGTATAACTTGGGTAGTATAAGAATCAGATTTTTTTGGTAGTCAGATAAAACGTATGCATTTGGGGGATTTGAGGTGTCCTCTTCTTCAGCTCTATTCTTGGTGTGGGTGTACAACCTGTCCACACTCTGTAAAGCTCCAAAAAAGGGGGCTGTATGATTTACCTGACTAAAAAAATATCCTCTATTACGTAAGTCATGTGATTTTCTGTAAGGCACTCCTCACCCACCGCACAATATTTTTCTGATTGTCTTTCAAATACAAATGTGTTGCTACTCCCTCTACTGGCTGTCTGTATGTCATCATGTAGGCAGCATCTTTGCTGAACAAATCGCTGTCATATCAAGGACCAGACCAGGCTTAGAGAGTGTATCTGTTATCAGTGACAGTAGAGGCAGAAGGCCTTATTGTTGTGTCGCTTTAGTAAATAGAAGTAGATTATCTGTATATAATGAGCAAATATTGCACAAATTAAGGGAACTTGTGGGAATGGAAATATTGGCCATATGCCAATACTGCCTTGGTTGTAAAGGTGCAGGTTCCAGGGCTATTATCCTTATCCTGGCTTCACCAGCCAGCAAGTTATATGGTCTGGGATAAGCATTCAGCCATAAAAAAGCCTAAAAGTCTAGAATCTATTCCTACATGCTTATTTAAATCCAGTCACTCTCTAGCTAGTGAAGCTAGACATTGAGGAGCATAGCTTTGATTGATTCAAACAATGGCAGCTCCTATATTCCAATTGTCCCAGGTTCAGGTTTTGGTAGAGTGCAACAGATTTTGATTGCGTACTTGGTCTTGCCGGACAGAATTTCAGTGAGGAGATGCCCCCTACCCTTGGCATTGCTGTAACAAGCGCCAAGTTTATCTTTTCAGCTTGGTGACTTGTGCTAGCAAGCTATATTTTCCATATTTAGAAGGAAGAATCCACTATAGTTGTTTGGGTATTACTACGAATCTTCTCCCAGGATCCAATGATATCTTAGTACCCTATTCCTACTTTGACCACTGTAACCCCTACATAGCAATTGAGCAAAGATTCAGGAGGTGGCAGTATCCCCTCCCGAATACCAGCTGCGTCTACGTCACTCTATGAAAAGCAGTCCACTGTGGAAGGCTCTTCACAGAGTGATGCTTGTGTAAATAAACCCAAGTGTGCTCAGATTAATCTCAGTGGGAGTTGGACCAGACAACCCAGCCACTGACTTTTGGAATTACTGTATCTCCCATAATGAGTACACCCCTCACATTTTTGTAAATATTTTATTATATCTTTTCATGTGACAACACTGAAGAAATAACACTTTGCTACAGTTTAAAGTAGTAAGTGTATAGCTTGTATAACAGTGTAAGTTTGCTGTCCCCTCAAAATGACTCAACACACAGCCATTAATGTCTAAACCACTGGCAACAAAAAGTGAGTACACCCCTAAGGGAAAATGTCCAAATTTGGCCCAAAGTATCAATATTTTGTATGGCTACCATTATTTTCCAGCACTGCCTTAACCCTCTTGGGCATGGAGTTCACCAGAGCTTCACAGGTTGCCACTGGAGACCTCTTCCACTCCTCCATGATGACATCATGGAGCTGGTGGATGTTAGAGACTTTGCACCCCTCCACCTTCCATTTGAGGATGCCCCACAGATGCTCAATAGGGTTTAGGTCTGAAGACATGCTTGGCCAGTCCATCACTTTTACCCTCAGCTTCTTTAGCAAGGCAGTGGTCATCTTGGAGGTGTGTTTGGGGCCGTTATCATGTTGGAATACTGCCCTGCAGCCCACTCTCAGAAGGGAGGGTATCATGCTCTGCTTCAGTATGTCACAGTACATGTTGGCATTCATGGTTCCCTCAATGAACTGTAGCTCCCCAGTGCCGGCAGCACTAATGCAGCCCCAGACCATGACACTCCCACCACCATGCTTGACTGTAGGCAAGACACACTTTTCTTTTTACTCCTCACCTGGTTGCCGCAACACATGCTTGACACCATCTGAACCAAACAAGTTTATCTTGGTCTCATCAGACCACATGACATGGTTCCAGTAATCCATGTCCTCCTTCTGCTTGTCTTCACCAAACTGTTTCCGGGCTTTCTTGTGCATCATTTTTAGAAGAGGCTTCCTTCTGGGACGACAGCCATGCAGACCAATTTGATGCAGTGTGTGGCATATGGTCTGAGCACTGACAGGCTGACTCCTCCACCTCTTAACCTCTGCAGCAATGCTGGCAGCACTCGTACGTCTGTTTCCCAAAGACAACCTCTAGATATGACGCTGAGTATGTGCACTCAGCTTCTTTGGTCGACCATGGTGATGCCTGTTCTGAGTGGAACCTGTCCTGTTAAATCACTGTATGGTCTTGCCCACCGTGCTGAAGCTCAGTTTCAGGGTCTTGGCAATCTTCTTATAGCCTAGGCCATCTTTGTGTAGAGCAAAAAAATGTTTTTTCAGATTCTCAGAGAGTTTTTTGCCATGAGGTGCTATGTTGAACTTCCAGTGACCAGTATGAGAGAATGAGAGCGATAACACCAAATTTAACACACCTGCTCTCCATTCACACCTGAGACCTTGTAACACTAACGAGTCACATGACACCGGGGAGGGAAAATGGCTAATTGGGTCAGATTTGGACATTTTTACTTAAGGGTGTACTCACTTTTGTTGCCATCGGTTTAGACATTAATGGCTGTGTGTTGAGTTATTTTTAGGGGACAGCAAATTTACACAGTTATACAAGCTGTACACTCACTACTTTACATTGTAGCAAAGTGTAATTTCTTCAGTGTTGTCACATGAAAAGATAGAATAAAATATTTACAAAAATGTGAGGGGTGTACTTACTTTTGTGAGATACTGTATTAAACGGATAGCAAAGTCTATGAAAAAAAAAAAGAAAACAGTTTCCCCATTGTAAGGCAATATCTTACTAGCACATAATGAAAGACTTACCTTAAAACGAAGCCCTCCAGCAGCACACTGTCACGCTACAGAGGCTTCCATTTTCACCTGGTCTTCCTTCCAGGTTCGTGGATTCCGGCTGTGTGGTCGAGCTGCGATTACATCACTCCCACACATGCTCGCGGTCATCTTGGCCTTGGCACACAGCTCTGAAGGAACAGCACAGATATGCCATTCCTTCAGAGCGTATGCGCTGATGACATCACCAGCTGATGCTCGCTGGAATATTCATTTTACCTACAGGTCAGCTTTATTATAAGCTGACCTGTAGGTAAAAAAAAGTGAAAGTTTACTACCACTTTAAGTCCTGTGAGCTGGACATAAGGCCCATACACACGATGCGAAAATCTTACGGGAATTTTCGTACGACAAACGATCTACCGATTTTCGGATGGTTAGTATGGTGCTTTCGACAGCCTTTTCTGATTTTTCGGACGACAAAAACTGGATGCGCAGACTATAAATTTTTTGTCGGATGTGACTAGAACGTCTGATTTTTGTATAATTAGTACCGTTTTTTCGTCCAAAAAAAATCCTAAGTGCAAGACTACACATGCTCAGAAAATAAAAAAATACATACAAAGCTATTCAACATATTACGTCAATTCTGACGTTGAATTCAGTCGTATGAGAATTTTTGTATTGTTAGTAACCTCTTCGCTTTCGACATGAGACTAGCATCCAACAAAAAAATGGATGTTCTGTCATCCGAAAATCGGATCATGTGATCTTTAGTCCCTGTGAGCTGGACTTCCGCATACACTGCCACTTGACTGTTTTCATGAGTGCATCGAAAAGCGCCTGAGCAATAACTACATGCACTCAGCAAAACAGCCAAATACAAGTATGCATTGATGCTTGAAGTGTTTGATAAAAACCTAATAATCAATTACATCTATTGGTGAGTCACCCATCTACACTACAAGGAGAGGGCCAAGGCAGAAAAGTCACCTGCCTTATCCTGCACTGTGCAGCAGTCTGCTGTCAAACTGACCCCTCAGTCCTTCAGATTACACTGAGAGATCCTTGCTCTTCCTGTGTAACCAGCAGCACTTCACTCCACTGCCATGTGACAGCCGCCTGCTCTGTAGAGCACAGGACCCCGCTGTCATGGAGCTCTAATAAGATTACACAGGAGAGGGAGAGCAGCGGATAGGTTTGATATTGTTTGTTTATATCCAGCTAAACCGATCACCTTAGAAAAATGTAAAAAGACTATAAACTTTCCTTTCTGCATATGAACTAACTGCTCGCTATGGGCAGCTTCCCGGCTTTTCTCTGTTCCAGGTTTTGTAAATTATCCCGCAGTGTCGGTATTGTTTACTGAGGGTACCCAGTTTTGCAGAACACGTTCCATTCATATGAACTGAGCCTATTACAGCAGCACGTGATTAGGATTGCTGGCTTAGGCATTGCCTGGCAGGCGACTGCGTGTAGCATGCTCGCTGACGCTACAAGATCCCTGCAAGCTGGCCTGTAATTTTCACCTTCTATTTTGGGATTGTGTGCTTCCCCTCAGGGAGACAACTTGGCTTTTATGTATTCCCTTTGATATTCAGAGTCTGAGCAGCTAAAGTTAAAAAGTATAGACCTATACAGTTACTATGTTCAAATAATGCAGGGTATAGTAATTTTTTCTTTCTGTGGAACATTGACCGAATTTGTATAATTTTTTTTTTCTTGACGTGTAAACCCTAAGGATAAATCTTTTTGCTTCCTTTTTGTCTTTTAAATATGCCATTGAAAATGTTTTGTTATATCTGATCGACACAAAAATATACCTGTTTATCCTGCCTGGTGAGCTAATAACTTCCTATGCTTCTTGCCCCTGGTGCATTCTTATCCGTTGCACTGGATCCAGGTCCCTATGTAGACAACAGAACACCTCGCCCCTTTGTTATGGAAGAGAAGTCCTAGGGTGCTGATTCTTCATAGATACAGTTGGGTTGAGTGTTGTCACCCTAGGATAGGAAGTGTGTTACTGGCAGAATCTCCAGGTGAATAAAAGGAGATAAAAGTCTAGAAAAGGAATCAAACTGTTATGGGAAGTTTCTGTCCGTGACCCTAAAAATAAAGTTAATTTTACAATTGCAGGAACAGATTTACAGGACGCAATCACTGTGTTTAAAATGTCAGTTCTGACAGAATTTATTATTACATGATATTTCATACATAGATAAGGAAGGGGTGGTGTGAGATGTTATTAAAAACTAACAAATAGAAGTTAGACAGACAGACCGAGAGAGCTTCTAGCAGAAGTTGTGTCCGTGTGTTAAGTGAAGAACACATTTCAACAGTGTGAACAAGATGGAGTCTCTTGTCTCTTGTGCTTAAATGAACAACACAGTGAAAGTCCATGTCATTTCCCTCCTTTTGTTTTTTTGACACCATTTTTCTCCGCGTTACTTCAGCCGATTGCTGGCAGCTCCTGCTACATTGGCGCAGAGAGACGGCGTCCTGTTCAACTCTCTCCTAGCTTTCTCAGAATAATAGGTTCATCAGGGCTGGTGGACCATCTATTGATACAGTGGGTAGACACATAGCCTGATGAAGAAGTAAATAACAAACATGAGAAACAGGAACATCACAATGTAAGCGCCTAATTTCTGTAACAACGTTTCTATGCCATATAAAAAAAAATCACCAAAACCTCCTAATCCCTTTAAATGGGTTCCATACATCTTTAGCAATATCTCTGGCCTTATTCTGTAGTTCTATTATCTTAGCAAGATGCCCTTTAACCACTTCAATATCAGGCACTTACCCCCCTTCCCGCCCAGACCAATTTTCAGCTTTCAGCACTGTCTCATTTTAAATTACAACTGCGAGGTCATGCAATGCTATACCCAAACCAAATGTTTATCATTTTGTTTCCACAAATAGAGCTTTCTTTTGGTAGTATTTTATCACTTCTGCAGTTTTTATTTTTTGCGCTACAAATAAAAAAAGACCGAAAATTTGGAAAAAAAAAAAGTTTCTTTGTAAATAAGTACATTTACTCCATTACTGATTGGCACTGATGACGAGGCATTTTTATGCAGCACTGATAGGCGGCACTGATAAACAGCAATGATGGGCACCAATAGGTGGCACTGATATGCAGCACTGATGGGCACTCATAGGCGGCACTGACGGGCACTGATAGGTGGCACTGGGCACTAATAGGTGGCACTGATAGGTGGCACTGGTGGGCGGCAATGACAGATTGCACTGTAAGGTTCCCATTCCCTGGTGGTCCTGGGTGGCATCTGAAATTGCCATCCATGTTGGGCATTGTGCCCCCACCCTGGTGATCTAGGTTGGGCTCCCTGGTGGCCTAGGGTGGGCTCCCTGGTAGTCTGGGTGGGCTCTGTGGTCCTGGGTGGGCTCTCCCTGGTGGTCCCTGGACAGTCTCCCTGGTGGTGCTGAGTGGCGATCCTAGGGGGGGCTGCGGTGATAAACAATCAGCGTAGACCCCCCCATCAGGAGAGCCGCTGATCAGCTCTCATCTACTCACGTCTGCAGACGCGAGTAGAGGAAAAGCCGATAAACGGCTCTTCCTGTTTACACTGTGACCAGCCGTGATTGGTCACAGCTGATCATGTGGTAAAAGAGCTTCCGATGGAAGCTCTTTACCGAGATCGGTAATGTGGCGGGTCAGACTAACACACCGCACCAACAATCGCTGCGATGCGTGCCCCTGCAGGCGAGCAATCGCGGGTTATCCTGAAAGACGTCATATGACGTCCGGTCAGGATAACTGAACCACCGCCCGTCCGTCATTTGTCTATAGGCCAGGCGGAAAGTGGTTAATAATGTTCTTATTATCAGAAATGTATATAAAACAGTCAGTGCGAATAACCTTACACATCCCACCTTGAGCTGCAGTGAGATCATTTAGCGTTAATCTGTGCTCTAATACTACTTTTTTAAGCTGAGCTATTTCTTCACTTAATAAACCTATATCAGAGGTAGTAAGATTAATAATCCCATTTACAATTCCAGTGTAATTATTTATTCTTTTCATTGCTTCAATTCCCCATCCTGTCCAGGAAGGGAACCATGACCATGTCATGTCAACTTCAGTGAACAGCTCTCTTTTGAACACTAAAAGGTTTTCTGGACTGTGACCTGGTTGCACTGTATCTTTGCGAACAGCCAAAGCAGGTAATGACTTCCCAATATAACATGCACCTGTAACATTAGTAGGAAGCCAGGTGTAAGCATTATCTCCACATATAAAATATAACCCTCTACGTATGGATAGTATACCTGCTCCTAAAAAGCTAGATGCAATAACATGGAATCTCAGGTAACGATATTTCCACATATTGGGAACTGTGAGCAAAGGCAGGGGTCTCCAAACTTTGACAAAGGGCCAGTTTACTGTCCTTCAGACTTTAGGGTGGCCCATAGGAAGGAATTGTGCGCCATTGTTGGTGTCAATGGAATGAATTATGTCACATTGTTGGTGTCAGTGGAATGAATTGTGCCCCGTTGTTGGTGTCAATGGAGGGAGTTGTGCCCCATCATTGATGTCAATGGAAGGAATTGTGCCCCATTGTTGGTGTCATTGGAAGAAATTATGCCCCATTCTTTGTGTCAATAGAAAGAACCGTGGCCCATGTTGGTATCAGTGGGAGGAATTGTGTCCTTTTGATGGTGTCAGTGGGAGGAATTAAGCCCCATTGTTGGTGTCAGTGGATAGAACAGTACCCCAAGGGCCAGATAAAGGCAAGCGAAGGACTGCATCTGGCCCCCTGGGCCGCAGTTTGGAGATTGCTAATCTAAGGGAATATTGTATGTCTCTAGAATGAACATTTCTGGCCCCCCCCCCCACCACCACCACCACCACCACCACCATTGTGAGATAGGAGGTCTGCACTTGAATGAGTTGTCGATATCTATCCAGTATACTATATACTAGTAGACTTTTGTACGACAATTCATACGAAAATTGCCATAAGTGCATACATTTGATGACATGACGAATGTCAATCAAAAGTACTTTAAAAGTACGAATGGACTTTCACGATTAAAAGCCACAATCACAGTTAGTAAAAGAAAAAATTTCCATCCTGCTCCTTTAAATTTTCTGATCACTGCAGTCAAAACTGGACATTAGTTTGATTCCGCTAACAATTCGAGAATCAATGTTCTTAAAATGAAAAGTTTCGAACAGAATTCTACTAGTGTATAAATCTAACTCCATGTTTAGCATACCACTAAATAGTTTGTTTAGACCAAGCTGGCCAAAATGAACTATATACTACACTTATAGGTACGGGAAGTTCCCGTCCCACTGCCAAAAAGCAGTACTGTATGTAGGAGGGAGTGAGGCCGGGTGGTGGGCACCGAAGAGGGAAGGAACAACACATGTTGGTCCGGTTTAAAAATAAATATATTGTCATAAATGTTTCAACCATACTGTAACAGAGTTTATACAGAAACTTCAACTGTCAGAAGCACTCCCAGATGATATTGCAGAGGAGAGCAATGCTCGAGAATGGACAACACCTGACATAGAAGGCGGCTAGCAGGCAGTATGTGACACGGCACTAGAAGAGGGTAGGTTCCATACAGCAGCAATATAGAACAGTCCCTATACTGCCCCTCCTCATCTAGAACCTTTTACTATGCTAACCAGAATGCCCTCTCGTTGGGTACTTGGTAACAACTGGGGTAGAGTTTTAGAGGGGCAAAGGCGCATGCGCACTCTCCCTATCCATCGGGTTCCTATCCCTAACTACACATAAAATGTGCGCCAACTGCAGTGAGCCAGTAAGCACTGCTCTCATTAAAGTTGGCCACAGAGGCCATCCAGGTCAGCAGTGTCCAATCGGACAGCTGCTCACCTGAGGACATGTATGGAGGCCTGAAAGGAACATGAATTCCACCTGTCCTCCACCCTCCTTGCATGGCGAATGCAGACAGCGCCACCTGGGTAGGGAGGTCAACCTACACCAGCCTACATTTATACTGTATGCAGCTGAAGTGCAGTTATACTGAAATACAGTTCATACAGCACACCAAACAAGCACAATAAATAGTTTATTTGGGCCAGGACAGTTTATTGAAAATTGAAAAACAAAAAAGCAGAAGAAATTTTGCCAGAAGCAATTGGAGGGTTAAAAGTGGTAAGGATAACAGAAAAGTACATGAGCGCCATTCACTGTAGCACTTCTCTGTGGCACTTTTTCTGCTAGCTGGTTTGCCCAAGGTTGCACTGTTTTTTTACTACTCTAACAGTGCCATACGTTTTGGGTGAACTGACCCGTTGGCTAACGTCTCTTACCCATATTAGTATTTATTTTTAAAAACGTAGCAGTAGGCAGACAGAGTAGAATATGCTTATAACATAGATTTTGAGATAAGATATGCATATTTTGTTTGCCTAGCCATGTATGGTGCGGGTATAAATCTGTTCTAGTGAGATACGGCTCTGGAGATTATTTCAGTTTGTTTTATCTTGAGATAAAAGAGAATATAACAGTTGCCTCTCTATTCCCCTCAAAGCCCTGTTTTCCTTTATTTCTATCATTAAAGAGAACCTGTCCATATGGCTCTTAGCAACTAGGGTTCCTATCTGTAGTCCTTGTTCTACTCCATTCCAGTTATAATTCTATAGCAGATCATTCATCTGCAGCATCATGCTGTGATTACGCCTTCCCTTCAATCTTGCACAGTTATATAGGCCCCTCTCCTTTACTGAAATGCTTAAACTGGTTTCACTGCACGCTACGAGCTTCTCGCAGTGTTCATTAGAATCTGCAAGAAGCCTGATAGAGCCCGCCCTGGCTGATAGATGTCCAGCACCATATAGCCCTTTTACCCTAGTCAAACTGTATCTGGCCCAAACCTGTGTCATTGAATTTTAGTTCTTTCAATCATGGCATCTCAACATCATATGTCGGTGCTGCCTGGCTGCAGCCCTTCCCACCAGCCACGATGTGCCTGCATTGCAAAGAGAAGCATAGAGACCCAGTGATGATGTCATGGGGTCTAAAAAAAGGTATATTATGAAAGCAGATTTTATTTAAGAATGTAGTTAGCATGTTGCTGATGGGAAATAAACACCTAATCCGTGCTCAAGTGTTAAATATAGCAAAGGATCTTGACTGGAAACAAGATGGCTGTTTCACTAATCAAGTCTGTGCAGCGCCCAGGATACACTCACAGCTTTGCAGTCTTCTTCAGATTGAAGTAATCTTGAATTGTAGACAAAAAAACTGTAAAAGGGGCTCACCAGCCTTGTGCATTATCTGAAACACTATGTATGAATGTATTCCTATGAAAGAGTCTCGACGCCTCCAAGACCTGGCCGACCATATTGGTCTTTATTGGTCATCTAGGTCCTTGAGGTGCCAAGAGACCTTTTATAGAATCTGCTACTACATGCTTGTGATTTTATTAGCTTTGTATCTTTATACATATTTTATTGTGTAAAAGTGAATAAGAAGACTGCGCTGACCCTAAAGAAATCCTAACACTCTAAATTGACACAGCTGCAACAATAAAGTGTGATTCCTACACCCAAAAACTTGTGATCATAAAAAAGGCTGCGCTTGTGCTTGTTATTACACTATCCAGTCCATCCTTCTTTTTTGGGTACCGTATTACCTGTCCTGGAATTGAGGAGACCAGACGGTCCTGTGGTCACACACTACCCTCTAATCCACATATATTCAAGGAAGCGGTCTTAGAAACCCCAATAGAAGAGAAGGGAGGACACGTGCCAACGGAGAGTGGGGGTGCCCCTCCAATAACAACTTATCAGCACGGCTCTGTGGTGGCCCTGATCCACACAAGCGCCTTTGACCTCCTGTAATTAAGAGGTCCAAGAAATCTGGTAATGGCACAACCTTTATGTGGTGGAGGTGCAGTTTCACGTTTACAACACTGTGGTGTATGCCGGGCATCTTTTCATTTTGAACTAAGGACTTTTTATCACTATATCACTTATCACATTGGACTTAATTTATATGGACTTTTACATGTTTGGAGATTCATGAGTTTATCCACAGTTTCTTCACTTCTTAATATTTGTGTGATTTTAAGTTTATGTTTCACTTGATTTATACTTATACACAAGCGCAGCCTTTTTTATGATCACATATTTTATTGTGTATAGACTGCTAAGGGGTCCGGTTATTTGTCCTGAGTTCTATTCCCTGTATTGTGCAAGCAGCCAGGCACACGGTAACTTCCCAGTCTCTCTTAACAAGAACCGGGCAGAAAGTGTCTCAGATTTATTTCTTATTAAACTGGGGTAAGGTCCTTGGTGAGCCTTGGAATACTCCAGGACTAGTATAATAAGGTAATGGAGGTCACTCTCTACCTGCACTGTCTCTTCAGAGTGCAGCCACCCTCTTGAAGTTAGTGGCTTGTGAACCACAGCTCAAGGGACTCGATTGCAAAAGTAAGGCCTGAGCCAGAAACTTGAACTGACTTTCTCAAAGGTTGGCAAGGACAGTCTCTAGGTCCGATCTTTTCAGTGTTGTACTCACTGTGCCCTGGGTACTTGATTGCTTTCCTGCAGTACCAGCCAGCTTCTGTATGGAGTGCCTCCAGGTAAGATCATCTGTGTACTTCCTTCACCTGCTTTCAGAAACTCTGGATATGGGTCCCCTAGCTCTAGAAGGAGCTGGGACCCAGATGGCCTTCTCTAAACTTCAGCTATGTGCACAGAGGCCCACAGCCTTCAGGCTGGGTCTCTTCCTCACAGGACAAGAACCCTGCTGTTCCAGGCTGTCATGTAACCAGCTAACACATGTCTTATCTGTTGCCTACCTTTGCTGCATGTGTCCAGTTAGAGGCCAGGCCTCCCTCACCTGTATGCTTTAGTAGGCCCACCTCAGCTGGCCTCCGCCCCAGGCCTTAATTGGTAACAGGATATAAGCATGGCAGTACAAGGCTGCATTGCTGATCAACGTTTGTGTTTGGCTTGTGTCTGTGTTTGTCTCCTTCTGTTGCTCTGAGTCTTATCCGTGTTCTGATCCTTGGCTTGTCTGACTATCCCTTCTTGCCTGTTACCTCGATCTTCGGCTTGTCTTCGGTTTCTCCTGTGTTCTAGTTGCCCTGACCCTTTGCTAATTCCCCTGACTATTCTTACTGTTCCTGTGCTGCTGCTTCCCCTCTACCACCTGGGGCCAGCCGAGCGTAAGCTAGGGGACCCTGGGGGACTGTGACCTGGATCCAGTTTCAGCCAAATCCATCCTCACCACTAGAGGCTCTGATGAACACCCACTGGCTCTTAGATTCCACGCCCTGGGGAAACTGATGCACTAGCTCCCTGAGTTTCAGTGTCTGTGCTCTAGGAGGCCCTTTCCCTGTATCAGCCGGTACTACTTAGCAGCAGTCAGCCATAGATTCACAACCTTGTGGTGCGCTACACTACTTTGGTGCGATTCGCACTCCAGTGGTACGCACCTGTCACCAGACCCTATTGGAGTTTTGACAGTTTGATCAGCCATGGACCCGGCTGATGTGCCGATACCTGTAGATGATCCGATGCAGGGCATAGTCCGCAGACTGGAGACACAAGAATCTAACCAGACGCAGGTGATGCGATTCCTGCAAGATTTGGCGTCTCGCTTTGACCAGCTCCAGTCCTCCCTGGGATCTTCTGCCCAGCAAACCCCACCACGGCTGTATCGGTTCCAGTTACGCTCGCAGCAGCCAATCCGTTGCAGTTACTGGCTCCGTCCCGGTACTCTGGAGACTCTAAAGGCTTCAGGGGGTTCCTCAGCCAGTGCACCATTCATTTTGAGCTTCAGCCTCAAAATTTCCCGTCCGATCGGTCGAAGGTAGCCTACATTATTTCTCTCCTGTCCGGCGATGCTTTAGCCTGGGCTGCCCCTCTGTGCGAGAAGAGTGACCCCGTGGTTTCTAGCCTGTCTAGTTTCCTAAAACTCTTTTGAAACATCTTTGAGGAACCAGGTCGTGTCTCCTGAGAAGCCAGCGGCCTTTTACGCCTCCGTCAAGAGTCTCTTACTGTGGGCCAGGATGCTCTCCATTTTTGGATTCTGTGTGCTGAGTTGAATTGGAACAAGGCCTTGATTGCAGCCTTCTTACAGGGCCTCTCCGACAGAGTGAAGGACGAATTAGCGGGTAGGACCATTCCCGCTGATCTGGGCAATGTGATCTCCCTGTGAAACCAGATCGACATTCGTTTCCAGGAGAGGACCCTAGAAAAAAGATGTCTGCACCCCCTGGCCCTTAGTCAGCCTGAGCTCCCCCCTCTGCGATCCATGGAGCACTCCCTGTCAGCTGAGGAACCCATGCAGCTGGGCCGGACCAAGCTATCTCCCAAGGAGCGAGCTAGGCGCGCAGAGCCTTGAGCCTGTGCCTTTACTGTGGGGAAAAGGTCACCTTCGTGACACTTGCTCACTGCTTCCGGGAAATGCTCGGGTCTAATACGTCTGGAAGGTGGAGTATTGGACCCAGAAACCTCACCTTCGCGTCTCGAGCTGTCGGTGTTCCTTCACACCGGCACTTCCTCTCATTCAGTCCCGGCATTTCTTGATTCTGGAGCTGCGGGCAACTTTATGGACTGGAAAACGGCTTCTTCCATGTAGCTTGCCCTTTCGCCTCTCGCCACTCCATTGGTGGTCTCGGCGATCGATGGCACTGTTCTTCCAGGAGGGCCCATCCGCTTCCAGACCCTTCCGGTTAACATGTCTGTTGGAATACTCCATCAGGAGGAGATATCCTTCCTTGTTCTATCTAAGGCCTCAACCTCCATCATATTAGCTCTTCCCTGGTTACAGCTCCATTCCCCACACATTGAATGGACTTCCAGGCAGATACTGGCTTGGGGTTCCTCTTGTTTCTCATCCTGCCTACGCAAAGTCGTCCCTAAAGAGAGACTCCCTGTTGCCGCCACTTCAGTTTCCTCTGCTCTTACCTCTGCTTATAGCGATTTCCAAGATGTCTTCTGTGAGAAATCGGCTGAAGTGCTTCCCCCTCACAGGTCCTTTGACTGTGCCATTGACCTTGTTCCTGGAGCAAAGCTGCCCAGGGGTCGTACTTATCCTCTGTCCATCCCTAAGACCCAGGCCATGTCAGAGTATATCTCTAAAAACCTTGAGAGGGGATTCATTCGGAAGTCCTCATCTCCAGCTGGAGCAGGATTCTTTTTCGTTACCAAAAAAAATGGTACGTTAAGGCCTTGTATCGACTATCGAGGTTTAAACGCGGTGACTATTAAGAACCTTACCCCTTACCCTTAATCTCTGAATTATTCCACAGGTTGAAAGAGACCTCCATCTTTACCAAGTTGGATCTCAGGGGTGCCTACAATCTGATCTGTATAAGGGAGGGTGACGAGTGAAAAACCGCGTTTAACACAAGAGACGGGCATTACGAATACCTTGTTTATGCCCTTTGGGCTGTGTAATGCGCCAGCGGTTTTTCAAAACTTTGTCAATGAGGTCTTCAGGGATTTGCTGTATCAATTTGTGGTCAACTATTTGGATGATATTCTAATCTTTTCAGACAATTTGCTTGCCCATAGTAACCATGTCCGGGTGGTACTTCAGCGCTTTAGGGAAAATAACCTGTACGCCAAGCTGTAGAAATGTTCTTTCGAATGTTCTGAGGTTCTGTTTCTAGGATGCTTTGTCTCCAGTTTGGGTCTTAGTATGGATCCCGAAAAGGTTTTGGCCATTACCAAATGGCCTCTTCCTACCAGCCTCAGGGCCACACAGCGATTTATTGGATTCTCCAATTATTACAGGCAATTTACTAACAACTACTCGGCTATTGCTGCGCCTATTATTGCCTTGACTAAGAAAGGTGCTAATGCCAAGGAATGGCCTCCTGAAGCTGTTCCATGATCTGAAACAAGCCTTTGTTTCTGGTCCTCTCTTAAGGAGACCTAAGCCTGGGGACCCATTTTTTATTGAAGTAGACGCTTCCTCTGCTGGATTAGGAGCGGTGCTCCTCGAGTTATCCTAGAATAAACGACAGCCATGTGTGTTCTTCTCCAAAAAATTCTCTCAGGCAGAGAAAAAATACGCTATTGGCGATCAGGAGTTTCTCACTATCAGATTGGCGCTAGAAGAATGGCTTCATCTCTTGGAGGGTTCCCCGCACTCCATAACGATCTTCACGGATCATAAAAATTTACAGTAACTACAGAGTGCTAAATGACTGAATCCCAGACAGGCCAGGTGGAGTCTGTTCTTTTCCCGGTTCAATTTTACGATCACGTACAAACCTGGTTCCTGCAACGGTCGGGCCAATGCCCTCTCTAGGTGATTTGACACGAGGGATGAGGAGCCTACCTCTGAACCTGAGCCGATCGTTCCGGCCAGGGGAGGGCTGGCAGCCTTAGGCCTGGGGGGCAAGTCCAGTCAAGTGGCCCATTGAACCACCGAATCAGCTCACCATCCATGTCCACATGGTTTTAGAATGGACATGGATGTTATAAAGCAAGACAAATATGATACAATGTGGTAACAATTTAATGTTAATAGCAACAAAGGAGGTTTAACAAAAATAATGTGTCAATGCAGCTCATCAGTGCCCACCAATGCAGCCTCACCAGTGCCCACCAATGCAGCCTCACCAGTGCCCACCAATGCAGCCTCACCAGTGCCAATCAATGCAGCCTCATCAGTGCCCATCAATGCAGCCTTGCCAGTGCCGATCGGTGCAGCCTGATCAGTGCCCATCAATGCAGCCTCACCATTTCCCATCAAATGCAGCCTGCAATGCAGAGAGAGGAGAGCTGCTGGATTACACAGAGCGGGGATCTCCCGCATACCTGGCGCGGCTGCTCTCATATGAAGTCCAACCTCCTGGACCGGCTCCCCCCCCCCCAGAGGCAGCCCAATGGGCCCAGCAGGATCCATGGTAGGGCCGGCCCTGGGTACCCCCCCTTTTGCCTGCAGTTAGTTGTTGACTGTGCCCCTGGCCCCTACTTCCTTCCTCCACAAAAAGAAAAAAGTGTGAGCTGGCAGCAGCCGTTGGCCATCTTGAATGTAAGTTAGGGTGGCCTGTGGGGCAATTGCCATCCAGCCCCCCAGCCCAGCCCTCCCCTGGTTCCGGCCAAATGTATTCTTGCCCAGTCCACCACTCTGGAGTCTAAAATTCCCCCTGGCAAGACCTTCGTCCCCATTAAACGAAGACCTAAGATCCTTTGTTGGAGACATGATTCCAAGGTGTCGGGTCATGCTGGGGCCCTCCGATCCTTTCAGCTCATCAGTCGCCACTACTGGTGGCCTACCCTCCGTGCGCATGTCAAAGGCTACGTGAAAGCATGCCATGTTTGTGCACAGTCCAAGTCCTCCACACAAGCTCCTGCTGGTCTGCTCATGACCTTGCCTGTTCCAGAAGAGCCCTGGACTCACATTACAATGGATTTCATCACCGATCTTCCACCGTCTAAAGGAAATACAGTCATCTGGGTGGTGAACGATCGGTTCTCCAAAATGGCTCATTTTGTTCCCCTTCCTGGTCTTCCTTCTGCTCCTGCATTGGTCCCCGTCTTTGTTCGAGAAATCCTCCACCTCCAAGGGGTTCCTTCTCATATTGTTTCTGACAGGGGGGTTCAATTTACATCCTGCGTCTGGAGAGCTTTCTGCAAATCCCTCTATATTGTCCTGGATTTTTCTTCTTCTTACCACCCTCAATCCAATGGACAGACTGAGAGGGTCAATCAGGAGTTAGTTAGAGGTCTTCCTCTGCACCTTAGTCTCCACTCATCACGATGACTGGTCCTCTCTATTCCCGTGGGCAGAGTTCTCTCACAATCATCATGTTAACACCAGTTCGCAGAAGACCCCCTTTTTCACAGTCCATGGAAGACACCATCAGTTTCCTCTTCCCATAACTTGTTCTCCTGATATTCCAGCTTTGGCTACTGTTCAGCAATCTTTCAATACCATTTGGGGTGAGGTTCATGATTTCCTTCAAGCAGCAGCTGATAAGTTTAACGGTTTTGCCGACCGCCACAGGCGTAAACCGCCTTCTCTACAGATTGGAGGCAAGGTCTGGCTTTCCACCAGGAACATCAAACTCCGGGTTCCATCTTTGAAATTCACACCAAGATTCATTGGTCCGTACTTGATAATTGATGAGGTCAACCCAGTCTGCTTTAAACTTCAGATCTCCAAAAATCTCAGGATTTCAAACTCCTTCCATGTTTCCCTTCTGAAGCCCTTGGTCCTCAATAAGTTCTCTCGGCCTTTCCCTACTGTGGTTCCAGTCTCTGAGGATAATCAGGAGTACGAGGTTAGTCAAATATTGGATTCTCGTCTCTATAAAGGCATCCTTCAGTATACCTCGTGTATTGGAGAGGTTTTGGTCCTGAGGAGAGGTCGTGGATTCCTGCATCTGAGGTTTTTGCACCTTGTCTTGTGAGCAGGTTTCATTTGAGATTTCCCTCCCAAGCCTGTACCCAAGCGGGGGAGGGGGAGGCCTTGTAAGAGGGCCTGTGGGCTTTAGTAGGCCCACCTCAGCTGGCCTCCGCCCCAGGCCTTAATTGGTAACAGGATATAAGCCTGGCAGTACTAGGCTGCATTGCTGATCAACGTTTGTCCGTGTTTGGCTTGTGTCTGTGTTTGTCTCCTTCGGTTGCTCTGAGTCTTATCTGTGTTCTGATCCTTGGCTTGTCTGACTATCCCTGCCTGCATGATACCTCGATCTTTGGCTTGTCTTCGGTTTCTCCTGTCTTCTGGTTGCCCTGACCCTTTGCTATTCCTCTGACTATTCTTACTGTCCCTGTGCTGCTGCTTCCCCTCTACCACCTGGGGCCAGCTAAGCGTGAGCTAGGGGACCCTGGGGGCCACGACCTGGATCCAGTTTCAGCCAAATCCATCCTCACCACTAGAGGCTCTGGTGAACACCCACTGGTTCTTAGATTCCGCGCCCCGGAGAAACCAATAAACTAGCTCCCTGAGTTTCAGTGTCCGTGCTCTAGGGAGCCCTCTCCCCGTATCAGCCGGGAACTACTTAGCAGCAGTCAGCCATAGGTCCACAACCTTGTAGTGCGCTACACTACTTTGGTGCGATTCGCACTCCAGTGGTACGCACCTGTCACCAGACCCCATTGGAGTTGTGACACAGACCCCATCCTATTTATACACATCTTAGCCCCCTGCTGGCTATTCTTCCTGCCAGGGATTGGCTGAGGCTATATGAATATGCAACTGAGGATCTGCCTCTTCCACTCACTAAATTCTGGAACCTACCGCAAATCAGGGGAAAACAGTTGAGCCTGCATCCAGCAGAACCCAGAACAGTCAAAAACAATTAAAGTTCGCTCCACTGGCTACAGGGTAGCCAAAAAATTTATTTGCCTCAAACTGTTAGCAACCTAACTAGGAGGGTGCTACATTATTAATAAATGGTGTTTGAGGTAATGCATTAGGCTGGTGCACCCTTTTTTGCTGTTTTATGTTGAGGATGGGGTTGGTTGTAATGAAGTGAAGAAAGCAAAATATAAGTAGATTAAACTTCAGCTTTGAAGTTGAAGTATAACCATCTAGAAAATGCCATGTAATGCTACTGGACTATTGTTTTCATGAACACCCAGTTTAATTTTTTTACTGCCTTCAAATTCTGTTCAAAAATTTGACTCCTGTCAGTATACCTGGCTGTGGAGTGATAACACCAGGGTCAGATTTCTGGATAGCAAACATGGTTTGTGACCTAGTGCTGCAGCCTAGCATTGCCACTTTACCTGTTTTTTTTTGTTATTTTTAATGCTTTGTCAGCAGAGGTGGATAGTGGGTAAAACACTCCCTTGAAGCAATGGTGGACATCATAGGCGTGCGCAGGGGATATGCCTGGGCACACCCTAATTACCCCGTGCAGCGCAGATTACCTCTGTTGATATTTCACCAAAGCCCCACAGTGGGATTCCTAAAAAAAAATTGTAAAAAATCATACGAAAATAAAATAATAAAATTAAAAAAACTACTGACACCAACCTCTGCCCTACTGTTTAAAACATTGGCAGAGGTTATTACACCAACCTCTGTCCATGTTTTATGCATTTTAAAATGTTTTTTACATTTATTTATAAGAGTGCGTGTGTATATATTACGTATGCATACACACATACATACATACACACATGCGCATGCATGTTTAAGCTTTGGGGTGCACACCCTAATGCAATAGGCTGCGCACACCTATGGTGGACGTGCAGATAGATTTCTCACATTCTGCATGAAAGTGAAAGTCACTTTAAAGTGTACGTATAGCAAAAACTTTAGTAACAGTTGCATTACCGTAACACGGAAGTGTGAATGAGCCCTTAATGTTATTCAAATTACATTTCCATTTCTACATGCAGCCCTCATAATTTTCTAACTCTGTTCAAAACTTCAAATATGTCAACCTGGCGCAGTCTGTAGACTGTTCCCAGAATCCCCTCAGAAATCTAATTTGCTGCTTGTGTGTTTGGCTAACCGCTTTTCCCAGCAGAAAATGAATATGATAAGGCAAAGAGCTATTCCCAGTAGAGGAAGGTATGAATCTCTTTTTCAGCAAAACTGGATTTGCACTTTAAAGCGGAGTTCCACCCTGTTAAAAGTCAGCAGCTACCAAAAGTGCTGACTTTTAACAATCAGCCACTCACATGTCCCTCGCTCCTGCGATGCGGCCGCCCGATGGCTCGCTCGTCTCCCCCTCCCCTCGGTGGCGCCGGCATCAGAGGTCTAGGTGCGAAATGCGTGAGTCGCGCTGAGGCTTGTGAATGGCTCGGCGCATCTTCTGTGACGTGTCCCAGATCGCTGGGTGCGAGGGAAGGTGAACTTCCTTACAGCTCCTCGGCGCCAGGGGAGGAAGAGGACCTGGGACCCTGTGAAAACAGGGTCTATGGTCCCCCCCAAAAAATTATGGCATGTCAGGGGGTCACCTCCCCTTAAAGCGGAAGTTCCACTTTTGGGTGGAACTCCGCTTTAAAGCTTATGCACAGGCGTCTGACTTTTTGTTTCGCTTATAAACACACTTCTGTGTTAGCCTGTAGAGTTGATTTACTGAAGGCAAATCCACTTTGCACTACAAGTGCACTGCTAGTGCACAGCAAATGCACGTAGAAGTGCAGTCGCTGTAGATCTGGGGGGAAGATCTGAAATGAGGGGAAACTCTGCTGATTTTATCATCCAATCATGTACAAGCAAAAATGCTGTTTTTTATTTTCCTTGCATGTCCCCCTCTGATCTATAGTGACTGCACTTCCAAGAGCACTTGTAGTGCAAAATAGATTTGCCTTTAGTGAATAAACCCCCCTGTGTCCATGCACACATAAGTGTTTACAGTCATATTAGAAAAAGAGCATTTACAGGCTGAAAAAAAACTCATCACCAGAGAGTTCAGAAGAAAGTTTTCGGGTAGAAAAAAACCTCAATGTATTTAATGAAATATATATTGCGTTTCCTAATTGTAATTAATACAATTAGTAAACGGGTGCTGCTGCTCAAAAAACTAGCCGGAATACTCAGCTGTGAATGTGTGAGCCCAAATTAAGCATGCTTCCCACTGCAAAACATTAATGACAAACCAAAGCGTTTTGAAAAAACAAATCAATAAATGATCTTGGCAAACACAGTTGCAATATGTATCAAAAATCAGTTATATAAAGTCCAACTAGTGCTCATGTTCTAAAATATATGACACAGGATGGTTATTTACTAGAGGCAAATCCACTCTGCACTACAAGCGCACTGCAAGTGCACTTGGAAGTGCAGTCCCTGTAGATCTGAGGGGGACATGCAAGGAAAATAAAAAACAGCATTTTGGCTTGCATATGATTGGATGATAAAATTAGCAGAGCTTCCCTTCATTTCAGATCTTCCACTCAGATCTATAGCGACTGCACTTCCAAGTGCATTTGCAGTGCACTTCCAAGTGCACTTGTAGTGCAGAGTGTATTTACCTTTAGTAAATCAACCCCAATGTGTAAAATATCTGTTGTAAAGTCCATCCAATGCTCAGATTATTATGAAGTATATGACTCAAATAATTCATCTAATTTTCCCTATGTGCCACTTAGCAGAGATGTTGGATCTCAGATTATAGAGATCATTCACGCTCAGACAGGTAACTCCCAACTCCCAACAGGGCAATCTTCCACTCGAACCCCTCCGGGTGTAGATTCCTTTTAATGATTTCTGGCTGTATCTAGGGTTTTTATTTATTTTATTTATTTCAGGTACTTATATAGCACTGTCAGTTTACACAGGGCTTTACATATATATTGTACATTCACATCAGTCCCTACCCTCAAGGAGCTTACAATCTAAGGTCCCTAACTCACATTCATACATATACTAGGGCCAATTTAGACAGGATCTAATTTACCTTCCAGCATGTCTTTGGAGTGTAGGAGGAAACCGGAGTACCCGGAGGAAACCCACGCAGGCACAGGGAGTACATGCAAACTGCAGGCAGGTAGTGTCGTGGTTGGGATTCAAACCAGCAACCCTTTTGCTGCCAGGCGAAAGTGCTACCACTACACCACTGTGCCGCCACCTCATCCCTTTAAACTGAACAGATATGAATTACACAGGTTCTGTGGCTGATTAGGGTGGTAATTAAACTCACTTGGTGCCTTATCTGCCTTTAATTAGCCTCAGAACCTGTGTAATTCATATGTGTTTGGATTTAAAGGGATGAGGTGGCAACCCTAGCTGTATCCTATCTGCAGAGGTTCTCAGGGACACGGATCACCTTATCCCAAATGGTACCCAATGTCATAGGGTAAAAAGGAGGGGCTTCATGGTGCAGTATATCCAAAAAATTTTCTATTAAAAAATAGGATCACTTACACTTAGGCAAATGGTAAAAATCGAACATCACATGCTTCAAACCCCCCTCTCCCCCTGGAATTCCCTGTATGCAGATCATGGGCCCATAATGGACAGGCCACCACTGTTAGAAACCCTTATATATTGATACACAATGAGGTGATATATAATAAAAATCAATAAGTGATCAGATAAATTATATTACTATGAAAAGTTCATCCAAATGAATGTTATTAATTATGAAAAAAATCCAAAGAAACTGTGTTCAAAAAATATATGTGATAGTCCAAAAAATGTGCAGGTGCTTCATCTACAGCAGATTGGCCCTCGGAAACGTCGACAGCCGAACATTAAAAGTGGATTGATGGCTACCCTGGGGAACTCTTGCCACACCGATTAGGGTAATCTCTCTGGCGACCACTATGTCTAATATAGGCCACTTTCACATGTCTTGGACTTCTGGTCAATAAATACTGTTTTTCGCAATAATCTGGCATATCAGTAAGGGATTCGACTTGCCGGTTAAGTGATCTTCCACCGACCACCTCCAGTGAGTAAGTGATAGTATAATATGACACCCGTGCAAAACCATTGTCCCCGGTTAGACGACATCTACTTCGTGGACGTGTAAAAAACCTGATAGTGTATATAAAAAACTTGTGTCAA
>BLSH010555582.1:829198-842767 GCA_018402905.1 Glandirana rugosa | reverse complement strand
AATGTATGCAATAATGTAATCAAACCAAAAACGCAGAAATTTGCTCAGTTGCAGAATTGTCGCTATCGTCACTTTCAGTTTCTGATGATAAATTTCCCCAAAAATCAGTATCACTCAATTCTGCAAATCATTCTTATTTACTATCGGTGTTTTCTAGCTGATCAAAAAACACTTTTGACGCAAAGGGACACTTTTTGGTTGCTATGGACATTCTCATGTTTCCAGGCAGAAAGAATGACATTTATTATAAAAAAGTGCATGCAGGGCTCTGGGCAAACCACTAGGGACAAAGGGGGTGTGAAATGTTTTCATACAGTAATGTAATCTATAAGATTACAGTGTACTGTATGTACTGTGTGTGTTTCACTTTTTGAATTTCCCGCCGGTCTCCGCCCCCGTGCGACACGACGCTCGCAGGGAACGGAGCCCGGCACACAGAGGCATCGGAGCGGCGGGGAGACACGCTGACACCGCGGGAGGACATCGCTGGATCCAGGGGACAAGGTAAGAAACATTGCCTGGATCCAGCGATGCAGTCCCGAGTGTGGCTCAGGGTTACCACTAATGGTACTGAAATTCCACCCCGAGCCACACTCGGGAATACCGCTAGGAAGGTTAAAGGGTGACTGGAAACTTTTTGTTGGCCTAAATATCAGATTCCCTTATAAATTGTCAAAAACCTGCTGTTCATTTTATGCGCTACCTGAAAACTCCTTTCTAAGACCCCATACACACTATTAGATTTTCTGCAGATTTTTTTCTTCAGATTTACCAAAACCATGTAGTGCAAGGGCCTGCCTGATTGCATACAAATTAAAACTCCTAAGGTTTGACCTCATATTATATGGTTTTGGTAAATCTCAAGACAAAAATCTGCAGAAAATTGAATAGTGTGTATGGGGTCTAAGGCCCGGTTCACATTGGTATGACATATGCTCTGTCCTTGAGAGCACATGTTGCATGACATGTATAAATCAGTAATTCCCAATGAGAGCCGTCTTAACTGGTCCGACTTTGGAAAAGGTTTCTGCACTACTTTGGTCAGACTTCAGCCCATTGAATATATTGAAGTAGTATCCAAGTCGGATCACCATCTTAACTATACGACTTGTGACAGTCGACATGGATTACAGCAGCAGGAAAAGGAATTTATGTCAAACTGGGATTGTTTTGATGGGTCAAAGGACAAGTTGGACTATCTCAAAGTCGGTTCAAAATTGTATCCCATTCATTAAAGTCGGATCAATTTCTGACCGAAGTTGCAGGGCCAAGTCGGATCGACAGTCGTACAACTGTCGTGTCGCACCAGTGTGAACCGGGCCTTAGCAGTGGCTGCATCTCAGTTATCTAGTCTCCCACTGAAAGCACATTTGCCTGAATGACAGGACAGGTGTTGTAAATTCTAGATGGTTGGACCCCCTCCTGACAGGCCTCCTACTGGTGTCATGCCTTTACTGCTAATGGCAGCCCAGCAATGTAGTTTAATGCACACATCCACATCAAAGGAGAACAATAAAAGCAAATACAATATATTACCAAAAGTATTGGTACACCTGCTGTTACACGCACATGAACTTTAATGGCATCCCAGTCTTAGTCCGTAGGGTTCAATATTGAGTTGGTCTACCCTTTATGTCTATGGGAATGTTTGAACATTTTTCCAGAAGCGCATTTGTGAGGTCAGACGCTTATGTGGACGAGAAGGCCTGGCTCGTAGTCTCCGCTCTAATTCATCCTAAAGGTCTTCTATCAGGTTGAGGTCAGGACTCTGTGTCAAGTTCCTCCACCCCAAACTCGCTCATCCATGTCTTTATGGACATTGTTTGTTCACAGGTGCGCAGTCATGTTGGAACAGAAAGGGGCCATCCCCAAACTGTTCCACAAAGTTGGGAGCATGAAACTGTCCAAAATGTCTTGGTATGCTGACGCCTTAAGAGTTCCCTTCACTGGAACTAAGGGGCCAAGCCCAATCCCTGAAAAACAATCATAATCCCTCCTCCACCAAATGATTTGGTCCAGTGCACAAAGCAAGGTCCATAAAGACATGGATGAGTGAGTTTGGGGTGGAGGAACTTGACTGGCATGTACAGAGTCCTGACCTCAACCTGATAGAACACCTTTGGGATGAATTAGAGCGCAGACTGCGAGCCAGGCCTTCTCGTCCAACATCAGTGCCTCACCTCACAAATGCACTTTTGGAAGAATAGTCAAACATTCCCATAGACACACTCCTAAACCTTGTGGACAGCCTTCCCAGAAGAGTTGAAGCTGTTATAGCTGCAAAGGGTGAGCCAACTCCATATTAAACCCTGCAGGCTAAGACTGGGATGCCATTAAAGTTCATGTACGTGTAAAGGCAGGCATCCCAATACTTTTGGTAATATAGTGTGTGTCATGTCACCATCCCAGCTAACTAAACAATAATGGCTAGCAGGACTACTCTGCTCAGTACCTCTTCATGCAGCACTGAAATGCCAACCTCTGACGTCCTGTGCTGAGCAACACCCTGATGCTGCATCCTGCCCATTTGCTAATCTGGGCATTTGTGCCAATGTGGACCCTAAGGGTGCCCTGACCTGGCTCAACCAAAGCTCTTGAGTGTGTGTGTTGGGGGGTTGCCATGGTCCTTTAGAACAGTGGTCTCCAAACTTTCTAAAAAAAATGGCCAGTTTACTGACCTTCAGACATTGGGGGGTGGGGCTGTGGCCGGTGGTAGCAGAAAATGCACCAGTATCAGTGGGAGTAGATAATGTCTCAGGTTTGGTGGTCAGTGGGAGCAGGAAAACATTACATATTGCCTATGGTCAGTAGAAGAAGGAATAGTGCTTTATTGGTATTAGTAGGAGGAATAGTACCCAAACATTAATATCTATGGGAGGAATTATGCCCCATTGTTGATGTCAGTGGAAGAAATGGTGCCCTATTGTTGGTGTCAGTAAAAGGATTAATACCTCTTTTGGTGTTAGTGGGAGGAATAGTGCTGCACTGTTGATGTCAGTGGAAGGAATGGTTCCTCGTAGTTGGTGGCAGTGGAAGAATAGTGTCTAAAGGGCCAGATAAAGGCAAGCAAAGGGCCACATCCAGGCCCATAGGCCACTGTTTGGAGTCAACTGCTCTAGAAGATGTGTTAGTTCTGGGCCACACCACATCTGTAGAATTACAAATCCTTTAGCAGGTAAGAGTTCACTTTTGTATATTTTAATCTCAAAGCTCTATATGCTCCTGTGAGTGAGGAATCTCCCAGCAGAGGTCATCAGAAACTCCTCCAGACACAGAAATGTTTTGAATATTCCTAAACTGATAAGTTTGACTTGCTTTCAGCTAATTATTAATGAAATGCAATTAATTTAGAACTTTCGGCCAACTTTGCACATATTTCGTTTTAGCTGGACAATAGTTGGAGAAATCACTCACTGGATTCCTATAACTTTCTGAAATGCCAATATTGAGTAGCTTGCGCATCCCTCTTATCTTTTCATAGGTAAAGACCACTTTTTTTTCTTTTTTTAACCTATTTATACACAATATAGAGTTTGAGATTAAGGCCCCTTTCACACTGAGGCACTTTCCTAGTGTTTTTGCTCCAAAAATAGCGCTTCTAAAACGCTGCCCATTAATTCCAATGTACCTATTCACATGGGGGTGTCACTCTGGTGCCGCGTTTAAAAAAGTCCTGCAAGTATGATTTTTTGTGCTTATTCTGAGCGTTAAAAATAGCGCATTAAAAACACCCATATACATTGAAATGAATGTAAAGCGATTTAAAAGCGAGTTAAAAGCGCCAGCAAAATGCTTCAAAATCGCTTGAAAAACACCTGGGCGTTAGCGCTAATTATATCGCTAATGTGGGAAAAACGCTGCAAAAACGCAGTAATAACGCTTGATGTTTTGCACGCGTTTTTCAAATGCCTCGGTGTGAAAGTAGCCTAAAAGTACAATCAAGTACACCAATCTGATGACCCCAATCTTACAGGATATCTCCAATTTACAAGCAGATTATTTTGGCTGCAACTAGATGCCATAACCCTGGTATAATTGTTTCCCTTAGGTGGCTGGCTTTCCAATAAAAGTGATCCCAGTGGCGGATTTGCCAAAGGATCTCTTTTGCAAGCAGCGGGAGAGGTGCTCCCTCCTGCAACTTCCCTGTGGTTCCCGATCTAACATTACCGATTGCTGAGCCGGGAACCATCCAGCGTTGCAGGGTTTTTGCATAGAGATGAGTGATGACAAGATTACCACCGCCTATTTCCATGCCGTTGGAGGACTGGAGTGACATCACTTCCGCTTCTTGAGCTATGTAAACTTTTTTTTAAAGCAAAGGATACTGTAAATAAAAATATAAATTTTTCACCTTTTGCTTTTAAGGGTAGAGGAGAAATTTCTCCATAAAGAGGACCTGTCATGCTGTATTGTTACTGCAAGGCATGTTTACAATAGTAATAAAAGTGATCAACAATTTTTTTTTTTAAGGGACAGTCCCTGCCGCAATAGTGAACGCATACGTAGGTCATACCCACATATGCAAACAGTGTTTGCACCACACATGTGACTGAAGGTAAAGAAAACTTGTGCCCTTACAACCACTTTAAGGGGGAATGTGATCACCTTGTATAAATACATAAATGGTCCTTATAGTGAATTTGGTATAGAGTTACTCACTTTAACTGTATTACAGAGGAGAGGACATGGGGGCACGCTTTACGCCTTGAGGAAAAAAGCTTTAACCTTGACATATGGAAAGGCTTCTTCACAGTAAGAGCTTTGAAAATGTGGAATAGGCTCAACAAAACATAACAGGATATTAACATTTTTAGGTAATAACTCCGGGGATTGTTCATCCAGGGAATATCTCTGCATTCTGGAGAATCAGGAAGGAATTGATTTTTCCCCCCTGGATCCATTCGCCATGGACCATGCTTTATAGGATTTTTTTCCTTCCTCTGGATCAACTGGGAGTATAAGATTCTGTATATGGTGGTTTTTCTATTGATTTACTTTATTTTTTTTTAACTACATGGACTTGCGTCTTTTTTTTTCAACCTGACTTCTTTTTTTTTAATCTGACTAATTATGCAACTAACTATTTTTCTATAAAGATAAAATTGCCTGCCAGCTATGCACTTAATATTGTAGGGAATCTGCTGAAGGACTATAACATCATTATTTAGCTTTATCACCGTGAAACCATAAGATATCCATTCCCAATTTCTCCTGAACCCTAGAGCAGTAATTCAGGTTTCTGCTTATATCTTGCAACCTCTGGCTAGGCTATGGACATTCCGATATTTACAAATTCTTAATCAGTAAATGAGCTTTAAAACAAGCCTTAACTGACCTATGTAGCTGCAGGCACTATGGAGAAATGCATCCTTACAATTCACCAATCAGAAGCACCAAAGCCATCTTTGTTCAGCTCCACTACTCCCAGAGCTCCTGCATTGATTCTGCTGTGAACTTTGAGAATTAATTGCTTCATGGTGAGCAGGTCAGTAGAGGTTTGTTTTAAATCTCATTTACTGCTCATGAAAAATAGTAAATAATCAAACGTCCTTTTCCGACCCACCTCTTCTCACCCTCATCACCCTTCATAAGCCACCAAGGGTGGCTATTGCATTTGATGGCCAATTGAAAAAGATATTGAGTGTTTCATGGGCCATAATCACAATCAGGAAACTGTGGTCTTAATTGCACCCCATTGGACATTGGGGAACTTGGGCCACTGGAAAGACCAGCTTAAGAAACAAACAGGCACCATGAGGTGGCCATTCCAAGGTTTTAGGTCCATTTTGGGAAGTAAGAACCACCCATAGGTCCCCTATAAACACAGTTGAAGTCAGGGAATTCTTGTAGTGGTAGAGCTAAAGAAATATAAAAGAAAAGGTCTGAATATACTGGCAACAATGTAAAACTGAATTGTTCATCCTTGCTGTGGACATTTGAAGAGATAATTGCACCTGTTACCAAACTTTCCAATATGGTCTCCCCCTGATCTCCTAATAAGTGGTTACATCGCTTCTGTGGGGGGGGGGGGGTGGCCTCTAATTTTTTATACCATTTTATAATATTTGACTTGAGTTTTAGACTATTGGATAATATGAAACCAGAGTTTGGCAATTTTTGTTACATATACTGTCCTTGCACACATGACAACGTTGCTCTACACCTTCTTATTATGTCGGTAAGGGTATTTCCATCCCCAGCTGGTGATAGACATTATTGCACGTGTTGTTTGATAGCTGTGGATAGGAGTGAACATGCAGTTCAGCATTAGAAGCAGTTCTGAACACTCTATAATACTTCTTGTCAGTAAAGAACATGACGTTGCATCCAGAGTAAGTTCCATATTAGCCACGTTTTATCGGGGCCTATTTATATAGGGTTATTACTATGGCCATGCACGAGTTCTCATGACTTCAGAGATTAGAGCGTATCCTAGCAACAGCCTAGATAAGGCAGTACTGGTAGCAGATAGCAGAGTGCAGCCAAGCACACACACTTGTGACCTGAGGCATTATCTCAGGCAGCAAGGTCGTCATTAGCTTTCTGTCTGCAAGGTAACCTCCACAAGAAATGTTTTTTACATCTAAGCATTTTTTCCAGGTCACTGAAATGGGAATCTATGGGATAGGACGTGAAGTGCTACTGTCAGCATAGCAGATTTATACAAGTATGTGAAGACAAAATGGTATCTGTTGCCAATAGCAACCAATATTTTTTTCTTGTTTCATTTTCAAACCTGGAAGAACGGTATCTACGGAATACTGTATTCTCACTTTGTGTATATGGGGTTCCTCCTGGTTCTCTGGTTTCCTGCAACCACTTAGAAACATACATGTAGGTTAATTGGTTCCAAATAGGCCAATATACCTGCTTAATTCAATCTGTGACCTTGGGTGTGTGTGGCTGTGTCTGCATGACTGTAGTAGAGACATTAGATCAGCCTTTCTCAACCAAGGATTCCGTGGAGCCTTGGGGTTCCTCCAGAGGTCGCTAGGGGCTTCGTGAGCAATGAGCAATTTCCATCTTTCAGATAAATAACCAATGACAACAATGATCTTTTTAGCTATCTGTAAGTGGTGGGGGGATTCTTCCCAATGTCCACAAATGTAAGTAGAAATCTTCCCACTGACCATCATCACACTAATGTACAGTGAGCTGTAGATATAATAATTATTAGCAAGTGTTCTCTGAGATTGGAAAGTTATTTCAAAGGTTCCCTCATGGCTAAAAGGTTGAGAAAGGCTACATTAGACTGTAAGCTCTTTCAGGAGTATGTGATTTAATCTAGGGACTTTTCATAGACTCTTCACATTTGAAAGTGATATATACAGTATACAGGCGGTCCCCTACTTACAAACATCCGACTTACAAAGGACTCCTACTTACAAATCTCCCCCTAGGAAGGGAAATTCACTCCTGTAAGAGTTGTTATGAGAAAAAGGTGTCTCCACTGAGGATTTATCACCAAGAATTGTTTCCACAACAACCTAAAATTTTCAAAATCCAATTATCATTGGGACAGGAAGTGAGGTGAAAATTTCTGAACAGAAACATAGACAGAAAAACAAACATTGCAGAGGTGTTACCCCTTCCCTATGCTATCCAAAAAGCTTAAAAATAGTTTTTTTGGCTGGAGCAACACTTAAAAAATGTACCTGTTCCGACTTACAAACAAATTTGACTTAAGAACGAATCTACAGACCCTATCTTGTTTGTAATCCGGGACCACCTGTGTATATATATATATATATATATATATATATATATATATATATATATACACAGTGGGTACGGAAAGTATTCAGACCCCCTTAAATTTTTCACTCTTTGTTATATTGCAGCCATTTGCTAAAATCATTTAAGTTCATTTTTTTCCTCATTAATGTACACACAGCACCCCATATTGACAGAAAAAAAACACAGAATTGTTTACATTTTTGCAGATTTATTAAAAAAGAAAAACTGAAATATCGCATGGTCCTAAGTATTCAGACCCTTTGCTCAGTATTTAGTAGAAGCACCCTTTTGATCTAATACAGCCATGAGTCTTTTTGGGAAAGATGCAACAAGTTTTTCACACCTGGATTTGGGGATCCTCTGCCATTCCTCCTTGCAGATCCTCTCCAGTCCTGTCAGGTTGGATGGTGAACGTTGGTGGACAGCCATTTTTAGGTCTCTCCAGAGATGCTCAATTGGGTTTAAGTCAGGGCTCTGGCTGGGCCTTTCAAGAACAGTCACGGAGTTGTTGTGAAGCCACTCCTTCGTTATTTTAGCTGTGTGCTTAGGGTCATTGTCTTGGAAGGTAAACCTTCGTCCCAGTCTGAGGTCCTGAGCACTCTGGAGAAGGTTTTCGTCCAGGATATCCCTGTACTTGGCCGCATTCATCTTTCCCTCGATTGCAACCAGTCGTCCTGTCCCTGCAGCTGAAAAACACCCCCACAGCATGATGCTGCCACCACCATGCTTTACTGTTGGGACTGTATTGGACAGGTGATGAGCAGTGCCTGGTTTTCTCCACACATACCGCTTTGAATTAAGGCCAAAAAGTTTTATCTTGGTCTCATCAGACCAGAGAATCTTATTTCTCATCCTCTTGGAGTCCTTCGTGTGTTTTTTAGCAAACTCCATGCAGGCTTTCATGTGTCTTGCACTGAGGAGAGGCTTCCGTCGGGCCACTCTGCCATAAAGCCCCGACTGGTGGAGGGCTGCAGTGATGGTTGACCTTCTACAACTTTCTCCCATCTCCTGACTGCATCTCTGAGCTCAGCCACAGTGATCTTTGGGTTCTTTACCTCTCTCACCAAGGCTCTTCTCCCCCCGATAGCTCAGTTTGGCCGGACGGCCAGCTCTAGGAAGGGTTCTGGTCGTCCCAAACATCTTCCATTTAAGGATTATGGAGGCCACTGTACTCTTAGGAACCTTAAGTGCAGCAGAAATTTTTTCGTAACCTTTGCCAGATCTGTGCCTTGCCACAATTCTGTCTCTGAGCTCTTCAGGCAGTTCCTTTGACCTCATAATTCTCATGTGCTCTGACATGCACTGTGAGCTGTAAGGTCTTCTATAGACAGGTGTGTGGCTTTCCTAATCAAGTCCAATCAGTATAATCACACACAGCTGGATTCAAATGAAGGTGTAGAACCATCTCAAGGATGATCAGAAGAAATGGGCAGCACCTGTGTTAAATATGAGTGTCACAGCAAAGGGTCTGAATACTTAGGGCCATGTTCTATTTCAGTTTTTTTAATAAATCTGCAAAAATGTCAACAATTCTGTGTTTTTCTGTCAATATGGGGTGCTGTGTGTACATTAATGAGGAAAATAAATGAACTTAAATGATTTTAGCAAATGGCTGCAATATAACAAAGAGTGAAAAATTTAAGGGGGTCTGAATACTTTCCGTACCCACTGTATATGTATGTATATATATATATATATATATATATATATATATATATATATATATACATATATAAGGAGAGACATTATGCGAGGCGCGATAATGGACGGGCGATATTTGTTGCCTCACGTGCGTTCACTTGAAGTGGACTGGTGAAAGTCAGACCCGGGGTTTTGCCAGCCACCGTGGCAGAGCTGGTTCTGGCCCGGAGTTTCTGGTCCCCCCAAATCCCTCTTCAGCTGCATTTAATGACCAGGAAGAGATCTCACTGTGGGCTCTGACCTGGCACTCAGAAGGGAATCTGAGTGAGCTCTGTGGGATATTTGGACTGTAAAGAAAAGCTTTGCTTTTTGCTTATGTTTTGTGGGCGTCGGGGGCCAGCCCCACACCGTATAGTTAGGAAACACTTTTGTTTAGTTTAGCGATGGACTGCAATGTTTTCTGTTTTTGTTTGTTTGATAACCTGCAAACCTTTGATAATAACCCTGGCAAACCGCCAGATTTTAAAGAAAGTTGCCTGCGCTCTGAATCTGTTCCTCCAGAAAGGTGATCCCCACAAGCTAATCTCCCACAATATATATATATTAATATGGTGAGCCTGGATCACCAGCCAGAAGCTTGTGAAGGTAAACAGACTTGATTGTACTCTCATAAACAAGCAAACAAAACAGCTTTCCTCAGCAAAAAGCAAAATACACGCATAACCATCCATAATTCTTAGACTGTAAGCTCTAATGAACAGGACTCACAGATTCCTCCTCTAATGAATTGTATTTTACCTGTACTGTCTGCCCTCCACAGTTATGTTGCAAAGCGATGTGCAAACTGTTGGCGCTCTATAAATCCTATAATAATAATAATTCTGGTATGGCAAAAATAACATAATGGCTCACCGCCAATATTCAAGTCCCACACCAGGGTTTAGGGCTGTAGTCTATTTCAGGGTACCGCAAAGGCTGCAGGAGCTCAGCAAACAATGTTGCCAGACAGTGTACTGTACATTTTCTCATAGCTGTGAGCTACTCCACTTCCTCTTTGCGACAGGTGCTGACTCCTTCCTGCCCCTTTTCAGGCCTTGTTGTAATCTGGGTTTGAAGGCTTTTACCCACACAAAGTCTCTCTGCGCTTCCAAACTTTGTGTCCCAAATGAGGACTTACCAATCCCTCCTCTCCAACCGGGCTACTCCGTAACCCCTCATCCTGCATGGGTGAGAATCCAAATCTTATTGTCCCAATTAAAGGGACCACAACCAACATAACAGGGAAATATACCTTCCGTCCAGCACCCATTCTCAGCTTCCTGTAATATACAGTGTATATACACTGCTCAAAAAATTAAAGGAACACTTTTTAATCAGAGTATAGCATCAAGTCAATTAAACTCCTGGGATATTGATCTGGTAAGTTAAGTAGCAGAGGGGGTTGTTAACCAGTTTCAGCTGCTTTGGTGTTAATGAAATGAACAACAGGTGCACTAGATGGGCAACAATGAGATGACCTCCAAAGCAGGAATGGTTTTACAGTTGGAGGCCACTGACATTTTATTCTCTACTCATCTTTTCTGACTGTTTTTCACTAGTTTTTCATTTGGCTAGGGTCAGTGTCACTACTGATAGCATGAGGCGATACCTGGACCCTATAGAGATTGCACAGGCAGTCCAACTCCTCCAGAATGGCATCAATATGTACCATTTCCAGAAGATTTTCTGTGTCTCCCAGCACAGTCTCAAGAGCATGGAGGAGATTCCAGGAGACAGGCAGGAGAACTGCAGGACCACAATCTGCTCCTTTGTGCAAGGAGGAACACGATGAGCACTGCCGCAGCCCTACAAAATGACCTCCAGCAGGCCACTGGTATGAATGTCTCTGACCGAACAATCAGAAACAGACTTCATGAGGTTGGCCTTACGGCCCGACGTCCTCTAGTCTGTCCTATGCTCACTCCCCGGCACCGTAAAGATAGATTGGCATCTGCCATTGAACACTAGAATTGGCAGGTCTGCCACTGGCGCCCTGTGCTTTTCACAGATGTGAGCAGGTTCACCTTGAGCACATCTGACAGATTTGAAAGGGTCTGAAGAAGCTGTGAAGAACATTATGCTGCCTGTAACATCATTCAGCATGACCAGTATGGTGGTGGGTCAGTGATGGTCTTGGAGGCATATCCATGGAGGGACGCACAGTCCTGTACAGGCTAGACAATGGCACCCTGACTGATATTAGGTATCGGGATGAAATCGTTGTACCCTTTTTTAGACCCCCTACGCTGGTGCAGTGGGTGCTGGGTTCCTCCTGGTGCATAACAATGCCTGGCCTCATGTGGCAAGAGTATGCAGCCAGTTCCTGCAGGATGAAGAAATTGATGCCACTGAATGACCTCCACGATCGCCTGACCTAAATCCAATAGAACACCTCTGGGACATTGTGTTTCGGCCCATCCAACACTGCCAGGTTGCACCTCAGTCTGTTCAGGAGCACGGTGATGCCCTGGTCCAGATCTGGGAGGAAATACCCCAGGGCACCATCCGTCGTCTCATTAGGAGCATGACCCGACGTTGTCAGGCATGCATACAAGCACGTGGGGGCCATACAAACTACTGAGTACCATTTTGAGTCGCTGCAATGAAATTTCAGCAAAATGGACTAGTCTGCTGCATCATTTTTTTCACTTTGATTTTCGGGGTGTCTTGAATTCAGCCCTCAGTAGGTTGATCATTTTCATTTCCATCAAACAATGTGGCATCCTTTCGTTTCTATCACACTACCTATGGAATAGAACTTTGTGTATGGGATGATAAGGAAGTTACCCCAAAGTCTAATGTGAGCCACTTGCACGGCTGTGTCTGTCATACACCATACGGTGGACTCTACTATTGACTCACATTAGACTTTGGGGTAACTTCCTTATCATCCCATACACAAAGTTCTATTCCATGGGAGTGTTTTGCTGCATGTCGACGCCTATCGTGGGTCCCTCACCTCAGCTCCCAGGACAGACCACTCTTTTGGCCCTTTGGTTGTACTACACCGCATGGTTTAATTTCCTTGCTCCATACTATGTTAACGCTTTCCCCTTTAGAGTGGTGTGTACCAGGAAATACGTTGGGCATATCCAGGATGCAGTCATGACTTTATTTTATGACAATTTTACTTAATTTTATATTTTGATTGGTATCATGCATTTTACATGGAGCGTTATATTTGCTGGCAACTGGCATGAGTGGCTTTCAATGTTTACATCTGTATATATATGAAATGCATCTAAGTCTGTGTATATATATGAATTGTTATACATATATTACAATGCACTATGGTTACCAATAAATACGTTTATACTAATTTATCCTATGGTTTGCTATATGCCTCATCTAAAGTCCCAAATTATTTCTCCTCTTGCCAAGAAAATACTTACCTTTCAGGCAGAAAATGCATAACTAGGATGTTCAAATAAAAGATAGCCAGTACCAAGCACTAGGGATGTTTCCAGTAAAATTTCACATGCCGGACACTCCATTTTGGTTGACCACCTTGAACTTCAGCAGCCACCATAATGGTTGGTTTCTGATGATGAGGCCAAACGCAACTAAAATAAATGTACTTTTACTCTTTTTCTCTAGTGGTCCCAGCACTTTGTGTCTTCCATTGTTGGCACCACTTACTCCTTGAGCACTCTTGGTCAACTGTCTTTAACTTGACAGCTCTGGTGCTGCTCAAACTGGCCCCTCTCTCTTGGGCCTTCCAGCAGACAGAATGGCCCTGGTGGAAGTCCAGCTCCTATGGTTGAGCACTTCAGCCTACCATACCAAATGATAGGCCATTAACCATGATGGGTGGCCTAATGACCAGTACAAAGGCATGTAAGCTGAGTGGGGTTGGGCCAAAAGAGCTGATTAAAATTAACATAATAGAGCACCCTGGTTTTTATGGCTTTTCCACTAGATATATAAACCCGCGTTGGTGACTGATTTAACCACTTAAGGACCGGAAGGATTTCCAGCTTTAGGACCGGAGCCCTTTTTGCGATTCGGCGCTGCGTCGCTTTAACTGACAATTGCGCGGTCGTGCGACGTTGTGGTGGTTTTCTTTCGAGATAAACACCCCTTTTTTCCTGCGTTTAAAGCAAACCCATGTTGCAGCGTGCTGGCGCGTTAACAGTCAATTTCGCTGCGTCG
>BLSH010555582.1:775925-807253 GCA_018402905.1 Glandirana rugosa | reverse complement strand
CTTCTTGATCAAGGAGTGACCACCTTCTTCCAATTGTATTATTGTGTTATCACTATATCACACGTGGCCCTGTTGATGCTGTAAGCTCGGCCATGCGGACACACATTGCACAGCCAGAGATGAACATCACTATCTGGAAAAACTAAGGGGAAGGCTGCTCCAGGTGAGGACAGGGCTGCCTAATAAGCAATTGAGTGAGGAGCTCGCCCTGTCACAGCAGCAGTAAGTCAATAGAAAGACAAAGGAATGGCTGCACACTCATCTCAAAGCACTGTCATTTATTGAAAGAAGGTCATAAAAACAAGTCACAATGGCACAGATAAGGTGACGCGTTTCACGCAGTAAACGTGCTTCCTCATACCCTTGGTGTGAAACGCGTCACCTTATCTGTGCCTTTGTGACTTGTTTTTATGACCTTCTTTCAATAAATTACAGTGCACTGATATGAGTGTGCAGCCATTCCTTTGTCTTTCTATCACTATCTGGAGGCTTGTTTAAGCTGGCCATTGATAGATTGAATCTTGGCCAGGTTCAGCAGGGAATGGCCGAGATTCGATACATCTATGGGCAGGCTGGTTGTACCATCAATCAACTTGGGTACAACCAGCCTGTTGGATGTGTTCCTCCTGCTGCAGGATTTGAGTGATTATTTTTTCCATCTCAGTGGAAGGAAAAAAAATCTAATCACCTATGGCTTCCCTTAGAATAAAAATATACAGGGGAAAGTGAAGTGTGTGCATGTGGACAGGAAGTGGCTCAAAGAGGCCAGAGAAGATCAGCAGCACTGAGATGCAGAATAAAAGCAGTAGCATCCATGATACTTTTTATTAACATCCACATTTTCAGGACAAGTTTTTGGGGTGTGTCTCCTTCTAGGTCCAAGCAGTATCTGAAAACCAGTCCAAGCCGTGTCCTAAAAATGTGGATGTTCGTGCAAAGAGAGAATAAAAAAGTCTCACAGGCAGTACTGCTTTCATTGCAATGATACGGCTACAATCCCCTCAATGATGGGTGAAAAGGCATTTTCATGATACACAGTATTTCAGCAAGCTATGGCCTTGTTTACATTTGGGGGCAATAAAAACAGGCAGTTGAGTAAAAGTTTTGCATCTCCCCAACCACCCACCGTCTCAGCACTGTACACATGTGGCTGTGATAGAAATGAAACCCCGTCACATTTGGCAGGGCAATAGTGCCACCAAACATGACCCATTCAAGTGATTTTCAGGGTTACAACAAGGGGAGCAGAGGCAACATATCGCCTCCCTCATCACATCGTTGTTAGCAGTCTGTGATGCACTCGGGGTCATATTAGGTTTTTTCTTGCCCTGTTAGCGGTTATTCTAATATGGCCGCCTCCAGTGATGTTCCTAAAGAGCCTCCTATTTTTATGTATAAGCTTGCAGTCATCGCATGATTTGTATGTATTAGGGCTCTTTCACACGAGCGGATGGTTTGGGTCCGCCTGTCATTTTTTCACGCTCCATTGTCCTCTATGGAGCGACAGTGACATGTCCACTGACACCTGATCCGCTCCGATCCACCAAAAACAGACAGATTGAAACCCTATTTTCCATCTGCCTGCCGGATTGAATTGGATGAACAAGGCAGACGGTCCGTGTTCATCCGATCCTCTATAGAGGAGAATGGAGCTGTGACAGGTCAGTCTCTGCACGGAGTGTCCTGTCATCCGCCGGCACAGCGGGGATCAACGGATGGATCGGGAACGTCAAAACAGACTCCGCTCCTGTGAAAGGGGCCTTAGGCACCTTGGGCTCTTCGTTTTTACACAGCTAGGGTGTTTCAAAATGATTGTACCAATTGGCATTATTGGAATCTGCTTTTGGAATAAGATCCTCATTTATTATGTTGGTGAAAGAAAAAAGTCACTCAAACTCCAGTCCTTTTTCATTGCTACTAGAAAAATACAGATCTGCCTGAAAACTGTAAAAGGGATAAAACCTGTATAGCTTTATTTGTGTGGGATAAATAAATCCGTTAAATTCAAAACTACCATTTGAAAAAATGCCAAAGAAAAAAAAAATCATATTGCCTCCCGGCCACCTGTCAACTACCCTCTAAAATACGATTCACTGCAGACCACTTTTCAGAGGGGCAGCAAGGCCTGAATGTCACCCTGCTAAAGCGGTATTAAACTCTTGCGGTGTATTTTTACCTACAACTAGGCTTATAATAAAGATCACCTGTAGGTAAAATGAATATCTCCTAAACCTGCCCCCTTTAGAAGATATTCTAGCGAGCGGAAGCCGGGGACATCACCGGAGCATGCGCTTTGAAGAAACTGCATACCCGTGCCGCTCCTTCAGAGCTCTGTGCCATGTCTGAGACTCCCGCGTGCATGCATGGTAGTCCTTCATAATGTGCTAGTATGCGAGTCAATTAAAGATGGCCATACATTACACAATGTTCTTGTTCCGTTTCCTTTAGATTTACCTTCAACTATGTAGTGCAAGAGCCTGCCTAATTAGATACAAATTGAAATGTTTTAGGTTTGACCTCCTATTATATGGTTTTGGTAAATCTAAAGGAAATTTGTACAAGAAAATGAAATAATATATGGCCAGCCTTAAGGGCCGTACACACGATCAGAAAATCGTACAGAAAATAACGCTTTCGAATCGGTCGTACGATAATCGGATCGTTGGTACAGAGCTTTCGAGAGCCGATCATGGCAGTTCATCCAATGTTTTCCGTCCAGACAAGATCGGACATGCAGGAAAAATTCTCTGGCACGGTGCCCTATCGTACGATTTTCGTTTCATCAGTACAGCTGTCATTCGAAAATGCAATACAAATACCCTACAACACATCACATCGCTTCCGATTTTTTATTCTGTTGTGCGAGAATTTTTGTAGCTAAAGTAAACTCTTCCGATTCGATCTGAGATTAACATGCGGAAAGAAACGGGCAATCTGTCATTCGATTTTCGGATCGTGTGTACGGGGCATTAATGTGAACCCAAACACTCATAAATTCCAAGAAAAATATTCATAAATGTAAACAGTTTAAATCGTGCTCCAGATAAGGTGCTCCAAATATAGTGCTCCAAATAAAGTGCTTCTACAGTGCTCGAATAAACATCCAAGTGAAATGGTGAGGCCTGACTGGTGACCCCCTGTATTGCCCGCACTCACCAGATAATAGGTCCGTGATGAGGCTCCTATGACGAGCGAAACGCGTTGACGTCACTTCCGGGTCTGTCGTGGTCACTGACGTCCCTTCCGTCAGCGTGGTTGTGAGCTGGAACGCACGCCACACAATCTACGGAACGAGTACGCACTGATCTGATGCTTGATTTTATGACCGATCTTGTAAGTAGCTTTTAAATTTGCGCAATAAAATTGTTGATCAGCAGTCTGCACTATGGAATCTCTTTATTTCTTTTGAGTGCCTGAAGTTTTGGATTTCCCGGTTTGTGGTCCTGGTTGGATTGGAGTTTACCCCCTTCAGCCTGTTTGATCCACTGACTGAAAAGCAGTGGATCCATATTATCTGGTGAGTGCGGGCAATACAGGGGGTCACCAGTCACGCCTCACCATTTCACTTGGATGTTTATTCGAGCACTGTAGAAGCACTTTATTTGGAGCACTATATTTGGAGCACCTTATCTGGAGCACGATTTAAACTGTTTACATTTATGAATAATTTTCTTGGACTTTATGAGTGTTTGGATTCTCTGTTTGGGGTTTGGAGCTGATATTCTCATATAATATATGTTAAAAGCACACATACTCTAATGGGAAGATTGTTGTTAAAGAGAATGGCCTGGCGATGGGTCTGAGAACATACAAAGTTTACAATCTTGAAATCTTTAGGTAAAATCACAGTTTGAATGCCTTTATAATATACTGTGTGAACTCCGGGAAAACATCTATATGCAAAAACAAAACACACATATGAAAGCTGCTTTACCTGTCAAAGTGTTCATCCATTCCTGAGATCTACACAGCCTGCCAGACAGCACAGCCAGGTGGATGACCACACTTTTTTTGCATTGCTGGTATAGACTGTTGAAGGAATACATTTGTGTCTGCTCTCTATTCCCAGCCTGCTAACTGGAGAGTGAGTGAGCAGCAGCAGACTGATTAGGCCATATCTATTGTTAGTCTCACCTCTCCTTCTTTCAGCCTGTCTCTTGTTAGTATATTTGCATGCAGCACACCCAATTGACTCCCAGTCCTGCCCTTCCCTCTCCCAGTCTGAGTTGTGCTGTATAGGATATTGCATGGCTGATACCAAGTCAAATTCATGTGCTTACACTGCTTGATCTAAAATAATATATTTAATTGTGTATTAATGAAGACAGATCTGCATTCATGTGTCTTTGTTGGAGTTCAGCTGTAATGATGTTGGAGCTGCCGTCAACTTTGCTGACACAATCTAACACCTGAGTGATTAGACGATCCCAGAAACAAACTGATATTCTAATCTATGTCAATGAAAAAGGAAGAAGAAAGGTGGAGATGTTGCTTGCGTCCCTTATCTCATCCGTAACTATTGCAACTGGCAAATATTTTTCCCTCCTTTTCCAGATTGGACCATTTGAAAAAATTGTAACGTGTAGCCGACTAGCCGTTGTGATTTGTGCGCAGGACAAGGCAGCGAGGTTGAAGCAAGTTTAAATAATCTGCAGACGTCTCAGTCAGTTTTGAAAAGAAAATTACTCATCGCTTGATTAATAATTAAGATAAGAGTTAATAATTAATGTAAAGCACAGCTGCAGACTTCTAAGCTTCTCACAGGGAGACAGCAGGTTTTACCGTTGCTGGTGCTCTGCCGAAATACTAATCTGACACTCCACCCCCACCCACCCCGCCATTTTTCATCGATCCTCCCTACAAAGACTCCCTGCGGTACAGCAGACAAATCTATTAGCCAGTTCCATAGGGCTCTATTAGCAAATCTCAGAAGACAGATATACCCGAGACATCACATTTGACAAGGTTTTACATTTTTTATATCGCCTGGGTTAGTTTAACTAAATTGATAGTATTCAGCAATTTCCTATGTATTCACCCTTCAGCGACAGGATGGAGTGATGTCATTTTGCTCACAGTGTGATGATGTCATCAGGCTGCTTCCTAACATTGCCTAATGTTAATTAGGGACCTCAACATCATTCCTGTGTACGGAGGCTCTTCCAGTGTGAGTAGGGATAAATTGAATGGTCTTTATATAGAGATAATAAGGGTTGGTGCTCAGGTTCCTTACAGCCATAGCAGGGGCTAGGCCGGCCATAGACGGTTTGAATTGTGTCCGGTTCAGGAGGAACTGGCTGAGATTCGAACCATGTATGGGCAGGTTGAATGTATCAAGCTGAGCAATCGATCAACTTGTGTACAACCAGCCTACTTCCTCTTACATGCAATTATCACTAGTGGCTGGTATAGCCGCTAGCAATAATCACTGTCTTCTCCAGGCGGGTGCGGCTTCCCCCCACCGGGAGCATACAATGACTCTGCAGGAGGGATTCCCCTGTCAGCTCTGTCTGTGTTGATGGAGGAATCAAGAAAATTCCTTTCCTGCAAATCATGGTTGGAGGAAATAAATTTGCACCCAGTATGGCTGGCAGGGTGTGATTCCAGTCAACACATTGTAGTAGGGAACCTCTGTCGGGTATTCATTCCTGTTTTTGTTCCTGTTGGGGAGATTTACATATTTGTTACTGGAGGGGAAGGCACATTCCCTAGTGGGAACACATGGTCCAGTGCCAACTGTTAATGGTGGGATTTCCCCTCCCCTATTTTGTGCGATAGAAAGTAAAGGCTCCCATAGATCGTGCAAATTTTGGCCTATTCTTGCTGAATCCACCAACATTGGAGCTGTGGGTGGCCCTACAAGCTCAACATGGCTTAACAAAAGTGCATTTTAAAATCGACTGAGCTGGGTGGAAAATTTTCCACCAGCCTATTTTATTTATTCCTTTATTATTGTAGTGCTTACCTTACAAAGTAATTTTTAATGTGACTGTCATTTTTTTACTTGCCCTTCCATATTTTTTTATTTTATTTCAGCAGGAGTGGGGGTGCACTACTGGTCACATAATCTGGTTCTACAGTCTGCTTTTAAATGCCCATAGACAAAACACATTTCCAGTTCAATGCATCCAAAGCAGTCTGATTTCTATGGGTCACTAGTAGACACCAGCTAGAAAGAAGCAATGGTCTTGTCTGACTGCTCCTTTTCCTCCTGATACGCACAAACTGCCTATCTGCACCAAACAACAGCACTCCAAATGGCTATCGTATGTCTGCATTCTACCCCCCTCCCCCCAATCCCATAGCCTAGACATTATCAGTTGCATAAAGCAAGTGTTCATGTTCAGTGGCCCAAAGAATGGCATTGATGGCTAATATGGGGCACAACACAAGTTATTCTCATTCAACCCAGCGGGCTGACCTGAGAAATTGCAGAACTAACAGAAGCGATGTTAGTATGGCGATCTTTCCCGTTGTGCTGTTGTGTTCTGACAGGGGGACTGCCCCCACCCCTTAACAAAACACACTGATCAGCACTCGCAGTCATTGGCCGTCAGCGCTGATTGGATGCCGGTCAGATGCTGGTTTTCTGGGAGGTCTGACAGAGAGCTGTACACATGGGCCAAAAGTCGTCTGGTTCCTGCCGAACCACCCATTTTTGGCTGATTTTCGTCCTGTGTGTACCCAGTTTAAGGCTCCATGTACACTAGCAGCTCCTAAACTTGAGTTTAGGAGCTTTTAGCTTTTTTTGCCAGAGCTCCTAAACCCAACTCCATAAAAGCCTATGTGTCCGTGTACACATAGGCTTTTAGGATCGTTTAGGAGCTGCTGAGGTTAGAGGAGGTTCAACCTCCCCTAACCTCCCCCTCCTGAACATGGAAGAATTGTGTTCAGGATAGGAACATTTTGACTGCCAGTTTTGCTGCGTTTTGCATTTTCCTGTGGCTGGCAGTCAAAATAGTTAAAATGTACATGAAGCCTTAGAGTGGTTAGAATTCACCTGCATGACTGATCACCCTTTTGACTTGTATGGCAGCCTATTTTGCCTTTAGTAAGTGGACCCCATTGTTTAGGTAGGTTCTAGCCCTACAAAGTTGTTGTAAGATTATACAATCAGGTTCAGACTTGCATAAGTCCCTTAGCCACATTAGATTATGAAAACAGCCCAACTGGAGACCACCTATAGTCTACACCAGTGTTTCTCAACTCCAGTCCTTAAGGTGCCCCAACAGGTCATGTTTTCAGGATTTCCCCCAGATGAAACGGCTGTGGTAATTACTAAGGCAGTGACACTGATCAAATCACCTGTGCAAAATAATGGGGAGCCTGAAAACATGACCTGTTGGGGCGCCTTGAGGACTGGAGTTGAGAAACACTGGTCTACACTATAGACAAAAATGTTTGGAGACACTCAACCATCACACCTATACAAGGTTGTTGAACATCCCATGGCAAACTATAGGCATTAAAGGGAAGTACAGGAATTTAAAAAAATTAACCTTCATACTCACCTCTATGCTGTAGCATCAGCTTGACTGACCAAGACTGTCAGTCACCTCTCTCCATTCTGCCTCTCTAGTGCTCACTGGAGCACCAGGCTGGAGAAAGGGTGGCTTTAGCTCTCAGCCATCTCTGGGAGCCATCTGTCAATCAGGCAGCTGGGTGGATCCCGACAATATGGTTGGGATCCTTATAGAGCCTGGAGTGGCCATGCTTTTCTTTTAATAAGGAGTTGGTCCTCCTTTTGCGGTTATAAAATCCTAAACTTTTCTGGGAATTCTTTCTACAAGATTTTGGAGTGTGTCTGGAGGAATTTGTTCCCATTCAGCCAAAAGAGCATTTGTAAGGTCTGGAAATTATGTTGGATGGGAAGTCCCGGCTCACAATCAGCATTTCAATTTATCCTATAGTTGTTGAATGGAGTTGACATCAGAGCTCTGCGCTGGCAACTTGAATTCTGCCACACAAAACTCCTCAAACCATTACTCTTTGGGGCTGGTTTTATGCAGCGGTACACAGTCATACTGTAACCAAGATGGACCTTCCCTAAACATACCTGTTCTAGGGACCTTATTTAATTGGGACAGCCTTTTTACCAGACAGGTATTTCAGGAATCACTATAATGGAGCATCCAATGGCAATAAAACCTGAATTCATCCCAACAATCCAAAAGTAAAATAGTTATGGCCTGGTCATAGATATGCAGGCAGGGGTTGGACAAAAATATGGAAACAAGTATGGAAAAAGAAGAAAATAGTTACCTAATATGGTGTTGGACCACCTTTGGCATCCAAGACAGTCTGAATTCTCCTGGGAACGGACAAATATAAGTCTTGGATGGTAGTTAATGGAATGTGATACCACTCTTCAAGCTAAAATCCGGCTCACAATCCTGCGCAATATCCTTATGTCTCTTTCAGTCAGTTGACCATCTCAACCACGCTTATGCTTATCAGACGACGTTTTCCTGGAAAAGTACAGTATCTCACAAAAATGAGTTCCACCCCTCACATTTTTGTAAATATTTTATTATATCTTTTCATGTGACAACACTGAAGAAATTACACTTTGCTACAATGTAAAGTAGTGAGTGTACAGCTTGTATAACAGTGTAAATTTGCTTTCCCCTCAAATAACCTAACACACAGCCATTACTATCTAAACCGCTTGCAACAAAAGTGAGTACGCTCCTAAGTAAATGTCCAAATTGGGCCCAAAGTGTCAATATTTTGTGTGGCCACCGATATTTTCCAGCACTGCCTTAACTCTCTTGGGCATGGAGTTCACCCAAAGTTAACAGGAGCTGGTGGATGTTAGAGAACTTGCACCCCTCCACCTTTCATTTGAGGATGCCCCACAGATGCTCAATAGGGTTTAGGTCTGGAGACATGCTTGGCCCGTCTATCACCTTTATCCTCAGCTTCTTTAGCAAGGCAGTGGTGGTCTTGGAGGTGTGTTTGGTATCGTTATCATGTTTGAATACTGCCCTGCGGCCCAGTCTCCAAAGGGAAGGGATCATGCTCTGCTTCAGTATGTCACAGTACATGTTGGCATTCAGGGTTCCCTCAATGAACTGTAGCTCCCCAGTGCCAGCAGCACTCATGCAGCCCCAGACCATGACACTCCCACCACAATGCTTGACTGTAGGCAAGACGCACTTGTCTTTGTACTCCTCACCTGGTTGCCGCCACACACACTTGACACCATCTGAACCAAATAAGTTTATCTTGGTCTCATCATACTGCAGGACATGGTGCCAGTAATCCATGTCCTTAGTTTGCTTGTCTTCAGCAAACTGTATGTGGGCTTTCTTGTGCATCATCTTTAGAAAAGGCTTCCTTCTGGGACGACAGCCATGCAGACCAATTTGATGTAGTGAGCGGCGTATGGTCTGAGCACTGACAATCTGACCCCCCACCCCTGCTGGCAGCACTCATACGTCTATTTCCCAAAGACAACCTCCGGATATGACGCTGAGTACGTGCACTCAGTTTCTTTGGTTGACCATGGCGAGGCCTGTTCTGAGTGGAACCTGGCCTGTTAAACAGCTGTATGGTCTTGGCCACCGTGCTGCAGCTCAGTTTCAGGGTCTTGGCAATCTTTTTATAGCCTAGGCCATCTTTATGTAGAGCAACAATTCTTTTTTTCAGGTCCTCAAAGAGTTCTTTGCCATGAGGTGCCATGTTGAACTTCCAGTGACCAGTATGAGAGAGTGAAAGCGATAACACCAAATTGAACACACCTGCTCCCCATTCACACCTGAGACCTTGTAACATTAACAAGTCACATGACATCGGGGAGGGAAAATGGCTAGTTGGGCCCAATTTGGACATTTTCACTTAGGGGTGTACTCACTTTTGTTGCCAGTGGTTTAGAAATGAATGGCTGTGTGTTGATTTATTTTGAGGGGACAGCAAATTTACACTGTTCTACAAGCTGTACACTCACTACTTTATATTGTAGCAAAGTGTAATTTCTTCAGTGTTGTCACAGGAAAAGATATAATAAAATATTTACAAAAATGTGAGGGGTGTACTCACTTTTGTGAGATACGGTATATGCCACCATAACCTTTGATACTGTACCTCTCCACACCGCAAATAAATTGGCAACTTCAGTCACAGAGGCACCAGCTAAGCGGGCACCAACAATTTGCCCTCTTCGAAACTTTGTGAGCTCTGAAATGACTCTGTATTACTAGCAGCGCATGCCTGGTAGCTCGGTGTCTCATCACACAGCAAAATAATGTTGCATCATTTCCTCTTTCAACGAGAATCATGTCGTCACACGTGCAAATCATGATATGTTTCCATATTTTTGTCCAAATCCTGTACCAGTGGCAGCTGGTGGATTTTTTTTTTCATTTGGGGTTGGGGGGCGGCAGACAAGGGCCCCGGGCGGCTGGCGGTGGCACTACCCCCCTGCTCTCTTGCTGTCTGCCGGTCGGTTCGGCACTTGCCCCATTTAGGTGCGCTTCACTAAAAAGACATCCCCAGGGGATTTTATGGGTGAACGTTCAATCTGATTAAAGTAATCAAGTATATAAAAGTTCAACATTTTATTTAGACGTATTTAAAACATCCAGTAAATACTGAATGGATATATAAAACAAATAAACCACTCATACATGGGAATACCATAAATAGAATAATATTATAGATTACAGAAGGGGCCACAAGTTGAGGGCCAACTCTCTGATGTACATCTGTACTCCCAACATGTTTCGAAGGGAGATTTTTCAAGTTTCTTCTTCAGGGGAAATTAAGCATTGCAGAGAGTGGTTCTGGAAAGACAATAGTAGAAATTAGTCAAAAGTACATAGATACCCATAGGTATAGTACATACCATCAAAGTACTGCATAAATCTGTGTATAAACATGTTAACATACAAACATCAAAATTACAGGAGATAAAACATATGTGCATGCATGATTGTTGCCCCATTGGGCTAGGGATGCTTACCCTTAAATATGAGAGTAAATCTGAAAAGTACGCATATCACCGGTGTACCAACCGACCAAAGGTGACAGGTCTTGGGTTGCGAAACAAACCCGAAGCGCTGACTCGCTGTGCATGAACGGGACAGGCTGCTCACAAGGACCAATGTGTGTGGAAGACAATCCTGCAGCAATCTATAAATATAAAGTGTAAATATGAGGGACATAGGCATGAAAACACACGTCTGTGCACATAAACACATACGCACACACATAGTTACATAGTTAGCATGAAAAAAGTCCATCTAGTTCAACCAAAAAAAAAAATAGAAAAATTATATATAATCATACAATCCCATATACAATCCTTCACCCACAGTTGATCCAGAGGAAGGCAAGCATGATCCAATTTGCTATAGCAGGGGAAAAAAATTCCTTCCTGATACCCCGAGAGGCAATCAGATTCACCCTGGATCAACGTTACCTAAAAATGTTAATACCCGGTAATATTATTTAAGTTAAGGAAAGAATCCAGGCCTTTTCTAAAGCAATCTACTGTGCTGGCCAAAACCACCTCTGGAGGTCGTCTACTCCACATTTTCACAGCTCTAACTGTGAAGAAACCTTTCTATATTTGAGGATAAAATCTTTTTTCCTCTAGATGCAAAGAGTGCCCCCTTGTCCTTCGTGATGACCTTAAAGTAAATAACTCCAAGTTCACTATATGGACCACTTATGTATTTGTACATGTTGATCATATCCCCCCTTAACCTCCTCTTCTCAATAGAGAATAAATTCGTTTCCTCTAATATTTCCTCATAGCTGAGCTCCTCCATGCCTCTTATTAGTTTGGTTGCCCTTCTCTGCACTTTCTCCAGTTCCCTGATATCCTTTTTGAGAACTGGTGCCCAAAACTGAACTGCATATTCCAGATGAGGTCTTACTAATGATTTGTACAGGGGCAAAATGATGTCTCTATTTCTGGAGTCCATACTTCTCTTAAAACAAGAAAGGATTTTGCTTGCTTTGGAAACCGCAGCTTGGCATTGCATGCCATTATTAAGCTTATGATCTACCAAAACCCCCAGATCCTCCTCCACTATGGATTCCCCCAGTTGTACTCCCCCTAGTATGTACGATGCATGCATATTCTTAGCCCCCAAATGCATAACTTTACATTTATCAACATTAAATCTAATTTGCCACATACAGGTGATACTCGAAAAATTAGAAAATCGTGCAAAAGTTCATTTATTTCAGTAATGCAACTTAAAAGGTGAAACTAATATATGAGATAGACTCATTACATGCAAAGCAAGATAGTTCAAGCCGTGATTTGTCATAATTGTGATGATTATGGCTTACAGCTCATGAAAACCCCAAATCCACAATATCAGAAAATTAGAATATTGTGAAAAGGTGCAATATTCTAGGCTCAAAGTTTCCCACTCTAATAACCTAATTAAGCCATAACACCTGCAAAGGGTTCCTGAGCCTTTAAATGGTCTCTCAGTCTGGTTCAGTAGGAATCACAATTATGGGAAAGACTGCTGACCTGACAGTTGTGCAGAAAACCATAATTGGCACCCTCTATAAGGAGGGAAAGCCTCAAAAGGTAATTGCTAAAGAAGTTGGATGTTCCCAAAGTGCTGTATCAAAGCACATTAATATAAAGTTATGTGGAAGGGAAAAGTGTGGAAGGAAAAGGTGCACAAGCAGCAGGTACGACCGCAGCCTGGAGAGGATTGTTAGTAAAAGGCCATTCAAAGGTGTTGGGGACTTTCACAAGGAGTGGACTGAGGCTGGAGTCAGTGCATCAAGAGCCACCACACACAGACAGATCCTGGACATGGGCTTCAAATGTCATATTCCTCTTGTCAAGCCGCTCCTGAACAACAAACAACGTCAGAAGCATCTTACCTGGGCTAAAGAAAAACAGACCTGGGCTGTAACTCAGTGGTCCAAAGTCCTCTATTCTGATGAGAGCAAATTTTGCATCTCATTTGGAAACCAAGGACCCAGAGTATGGAGGAAGAATGGAGAGGCGCACACTGTAAGATGCTTGAAGTCCAGTGTGAAGTTTCCACAGTCTGTGTTGATTTGGGGAGCCATCTCATCTGCTGGTGTTGGTCCACTGTGCTTCATTAAGTCCAGGGTCAACGCAGCCGTCTACCAGGAGATTTTGGAGCACTTCATGCTTCCTTCTGCAGACGAGCTCTATGGGAATGCTGACTTCATTTTCCAGCAGGACTTGGCACCTGCCCACACTGCCAAAAGCACCAAAACCTGGTTCAATGACAGTGGGATTACTGTGCTTGATTGGCCAGCAAACTCGCCTGACCTGAACCCCATAGAGAATCTATGGGGCATTGCCAAGAAAAAGATGAGAGACATGAGACCCAACAATGCAGAAGAGCTGAAGGCCGCTATTGAAGCATCCTGGTCTTCCATAACACCTCAGCAGTGCCACAGGCTGATAGCTTCCATGCCAGACCGCATTGAGGCAGTAATTGCTGCAAAAGGGGCCCAAACCAAGTACTGAGTACATATGCATGTTTATACTTTTCAGAGGTCTAATATTGTTCTATGTACAATCCTTGTTTTATTGATTGCATGTAATATTCTAATTTTCTGAGATTGTGGATTTGGGGTTTTCATGAGCTGTAAGCCATAATCATTACAATTATGACAAATCATGACTTGAACTATCTTGCTTTGCATGTAATGAGTCAATCTCATATATTAGTTTCACCTTTTAAGTTGCATTACTGAAATAAATTAACTTTTGCACGATATTCTCATTTTTCAAGTATCACCTGTAGTCACCCAATGAAACAGTGCATTGAGGTCTGCTTCTAAGTTGGAGATATCCTGTAAGGACGTTATTCCACTGCATAGCTTGGTGTCATCTGCAAACACCAAAATGGTACTTTTAATCCCAGACCCTATATCATTTATAAATATATTGAAAAGTAAGGGTCCCAACACTGGATCTTGGGGTACACCACTGATAACCTTAGACCATTCAGAGTAAGGATCATTAACTACTACTCTCTGAATTCGGTCTTTTGGCCAGTTTTCTATCCATTTACAAACGGATCTTTCCAAGCCTGTAGACTTTACCTTACACCAGGGCCGTCTTTAAGGCAGGGCAAAAGGGGCAGCTACCCTGGGCCCTGTCATTGTTGTGGGGCCCAAAGCAGCTGCCTCATACTTGCCAACTATCCTGGTGACTCACCTGCAAACCCTATGTTTGCATGTAAATAACCAGCATTGATATGTAAATAGTGGCGGCCAGCTGCACTGATATGTAAACAAAGGTGGCATTCCTATGTATATCATCCCCCCCCCCCCCCGAGGTCATATTCAACATCACCTATACTGGATGCTGCCCACTGAGGAGACAAAGGCATGATTGAAATTCCACAGCACATGTCAGCAGATGCGTGAGGGTGTCATTAATAATTGATGCCACTGCTGTGTATCTGCTAAAGAGCAGCACATTTATATGGTGTCAGGAAAGCGACTTTGTGCTCCCCAGTCCATGGTGTGCGGGCAGTGAGGAGATGATGTGCTGTAAACTCTAGCAACCAATCTGTGGGCAGTATTGATGATCTCTAGCAACCAAACAAGTAGAAAGCATGTGCTGTAACCTCTAGCAACCAGTCAGTAAGCCAGTGGTTCTCAACTCCTGTTCTTGGGACCCACTAACAGGCCAGGTTTGCAAGATAACTGAAATACATCACAGGTGAGATCATTTGCTGCTCAATGATTGCAGTATTCTAGTCTGCATCTCCCCAAGGTAATACTTAAAACCTGTCCTGTTAGTGGGTCCCGAGGACAGGAGTTGAGAACCACTGCAGTAAGCGGTAATGATATGTTGTAACCTCTGGCAACCAATCAAAATCACTGCTGATCTGATTCAGTAAACTGATTTTGAGTCTAGTTGCTATTTATTGTATGTCTCAGAGCAGGTGGAGAGTGAAATTGCATGGGGGGGGGGGCCTAAGAAAATATTTGCCCAGGGTCCAATCAATATTAAAGACAGCCCTGCCTTACACATTAGCCGCGTGTGGGGAACGGTGTCAAGTGCTTTTGCAAAATCCAAGTATACCACGTCCACAGCCACCCCTCTGTCCAAAGTTTTACTTACCTCCTCATAAAAAGAAACTCATCTATGTGGTCTTTTATTAAACTCTCCAGTATCTTCCCAGCTATAGAAGTTAAACTAACAGGTCTATAGTTACTTGGTAAAGACTTTGATCCCTTTTTAAATATAGGCACCACATTGGCCCTACGCCAATCCAGTGGCACTATTCCAGTCATTAAGGAGTCCCTAAAAATTAGATACAATGGCTTTGAAATGACAGAGCTCAATTCCTTTAGGATCCGTGGATGGATGTCATCTGGTCCAGGTGCTTTATCTACCTTTCACACACGTGTGAAATAACTGGAGCAGGGTGGCATCAAAGAGATAGTGTAGTATAACCCACGTGGGTCTAGGAACAAACCTGTCCCACAAATGGGTAGAAATTTAGGTGCGTTTCCTGAGGAGATTTAGTGTGAAAAATCCTTTTTTAAAGCCTATTAGAGCCTCTGGCTCTAATCACATGCTTCAAAAACACCCCCCTCCCATTGGAATTCTTAGTCTGGCGCCCTATATGTAGATCAGGGGACCAGATTCATGGATGGGGGGGCGGCGCCTGTGCACCCCTAATGGACGGATCGCCACTGCCCTGTATTTTAACAGTACCTTTTATTAGGAACAGTTGAACTTTGTTAATTTTGGAGGGGCCATATAGGAAGGTATCTCAGTCAGGTGTTCAGAAACTTGGTCATTTAGTGTATATTGCAGGCAAAGGCAGATATTGCAAGCCAAGGCCCATAGAGGTTTTATAGCAAATTAATACTTCATAAACCAGTCAACAGTGCGCCTCTCACACCATCATCCATAGCCTAATGCAGGCCATACATGGGTCGAATTCCGAACAAATTCTCTTTTGAAAATAAGAAATTTGGTGTGTTTTGTGATCCAATGATGTTACCATTGATTTCGAAATTTGACCAAACAGGCCTTAAATTCCACCTCCACCACATGTAGCTAAAGAAAAGAATTTTAGTGGCCGCAAATTTTCTTTCCAGGAATTTTCTTTTCTTGTGCTCATGCACATTTCTAGTTCGATTATATTTCTCACATGATTCTTCCATCATTCATTAGAAAATTGTTTGCTTTCAAAAAAATTTCCAACATGCACGATCACTCAGATCCGGTGGCCGCACAAAAATCGACCATTGCTGCAGCCTACTAAGGCGAAATTCGAACAAAAATTCTTAGAAAAAATTTTCGGAAGGAAATTTTTCCGTAATTTGACCCATGTATGGCCAGCCTTAGTAACACCCAAATTATCACCGTTTGTGTTTAGGATAGGACTGCTAATTGCAGTGGCTGAATAGTGTCTGCCCTCTGATGTATTTCTTGGTAGTCTTAAATGCCGTACTTAAATGGCCGTACTTAAAATGCTGTGCTTAAATGGGCTGAATATCTGGCGACATCGGCCAGTTCAATAGAAACCGTCCGACATTCAGCCCGTGTGTATGGCAGCCGGTCCGACAAAAGCCAGCCATTCGGCTGGCTTCTGTCAAAGGGGCATGACCGATAAAGGTCTGTCGATCGGCACCCGATCAGCGCACTCAGCCAATGGCTGAGAGTGCTGACTGGTGTTTTCTGGCAGGGAGCCGTCCCCCTGTCAGAACACAACAGCTCAGTGGGGGATATCGCTGTACTAACATTGAATTGTTAGTACAGTGGCTCCTCCCGAGCTCTTCAGCTTTCTTTCGTTCAGCTATCTGGGTTGTGTACCAGGATTTAAGAAATAAGATAATGATCTAAGAAATAATGACCACTTGTATCCACTCACGAACTAAATGAATTCTGATCCGACTGATCCGAGCAGGGACCAGCTGTCGATGCCTCTGACGTCAGAAGCGGTTAGTGCACCTTCTGCAGGGGAAGCAGACAAGGAGGCAGCAAGCAGTAGATAAAGGATGTCGTGTGTCAGGGAACGCACATACACAGCAGGCTTCCTTCAGTGGAAAGAGGTGTGTGTGCTCAGCAATTAGTTCATGGCCAGGGAACAAAGGTTAACATTTTAAACTATGTTGTGGTTTCTCAGCACTATGTTTCGACATGTTATTGTGCGTTTCCTTTCACCTGCATGGCATGCTGTTCTTTGTTCTGCCTTTCCTTTCTTTAATAAATATAGGACTTCTGTGGAATTTCCTATGTTCAACCACTCACTATACACTTGCTGAATTTTGTAAAGAAAAAATTGCAGGAAATGTAATTCCTAGTCATTAAAACAGGTTTTTAGTCTAAAAGTGTATATTTGCAATAGTGCTCTCTGGACCCAACCAAACCCCATTGCGTTGGAACTAGGAAGTGTGATTTCAGACTTTGCCTATATTGATCGGGTAAAACAAATACTGTAGATAAGGAGTCTAGCATGTATTCCAACTGTCCCTCATTTGGTATCAAAACCCTCAGTTTTTTTTCCTCCACAGATGTCCCTTATTCTAGTCTGATGTATACAGAGACAAATTAGGGCCAGATTGCCACCCTTAGGCAGTCCAAAGATGGTGTGCTTTTCTTTCCTGCAACCACGGGTTGCGGGAAAGGAAATTGCTTGATTCCTTCATCAACACAGTCATTGTTGATGGGGGAATCCCTCCATCAGAGCTATTGTGTTCTCCCATCTTTGGAGGCACCGGAAGCTGTCCCTGAGGGGAGAACACAGTGACTACTGCTAGAAGCTATAGACGCTGGCAATAATCATATGCCGAAAAATCAGACATGCTGGTTGTATCCAAGTTGATTGATGGATAGAATCGGGTACATTCAGCCTGCCCATAGAGCAGGGTTTCTCAACCAGGGTTCCATGGAACCCTAGGGTTCCTCCAGAGGTTGCAAGGGGTTCCTTGAGCAATGAGCAATTTCTACCTCTCAGATAAATTCCCAATGACATCATTAGTCTTTTTAGCTATCTGTAAGGGGGTAATTCTTCCCAATGACCACAGGTGTAAGGAGCATTCTTCCCATTGACCATCACACTAATGTATCATGGGTTGTAGATTTTTAGCAGGGGTTCCCTAGAGACTGGGGAATTATTTCAAGGGTTCCTCAGTGTTGAAAAGGTTGAGAAAGGTTGCCATAGAGTGTTTCGGTGCACTAAAAAGAATGTAGTGCTTAGATTGTATGTCTTTTTTTTAGTGAAATAGTTAACATTTAAACAAACATTGTAAAGAAAATGAGATGTGGTAAAGTAGTTCACTTGCAGTCCAAATTTCCAAAAATAGTAAGGCTTTACAATCTGGGGGTTTTAGGTTGTACAGTAAATAGCGTGCTTTGTTTGTATGAGATCATATTTTAGCGCGCATCACTTCCTGTGATTGTTAATACTTTTATTGTCTAACAAGCGCAAAAAATCTCCCCTCATTATGTACACGTTTTCTAAAGTAGAACCATAGAACTAAATTTCTTGTATTGCTTAAGAGGAAAACTGGATTACTTCATAACCAATATAAGATTTAAAATGTATGAATAGCCAAAACTATTTTTTTCAGTTTTAGAAAGAAAGGGTTACAGTCAGGCTTTTTTTTTTTTTTGTCTGTCTTTGTGTGTCTCCCTTGAGGAGATTCCGCTTCACTTCCTGTCCCCAAAAAAACACAACAGGAAGGGAGAGGAGATCTTCCAAAGTGAAGGGAATACCCCTTTTAGGCAGTTGTCACTGGAGCAAGTGTCACCATTTGAAGATCTCCCCTATTTTGTTCTGGGGACAACTGGAAAAAATTGTATTTTGCGTCACATTGTGTACAAGACCAGAAGTCCTGCATTGTATGAGGGTTGCAAGGAATAATGTAAGTATACAGTAGATGCTCATTCCGCTAGCCCTAGACAAAAAAGCATTTAACCCTTTCTGTCAGGATAATGGGGGGTCATTGGTTTAGTGTAGTATTTTTAACCACTTCAATAACAGGCACTTTCACCCCTTTCCTGCCCAGGACTATTTTCAGCTTCCAGCGCTGTTGCGCTTTGAATGACAGTTGCACAACACTGTACTCCTATGAAATGTTTATCTTTTTTTTTTTTAGATGGATAGAACTTTCTTTTGGTGGTATTTAATCACCGCTGGATTTTTTATTTTTTGGTAAACAAAAACAGATCTAACTTTTTTATAAAAATAAAACAACCTTTTTCTTTGTTTCTGTTATACAATTTTGCAAACAAGTCATTTTCTTCTTTACTGATGTGCACTGAAGAGGCTGCATTGATGGGAACTGATGAGGCTGCACGGATGGGCACTGATATGCTGCACTGATAATCAGTGCCATGAGTATTAGTGTAAATGTCTGCTATAACTGGAAAGCCAGTTATTGACTTTCCTTTCCTCAGACACTGACTGCGAGGAAAGGAAATGCCGATAACAGACATTTGTTTACATGAGATCAGCTGTGATTGGACACAGCTGATCACATGGTAGAGAGTCTATGTCATCGTCTCTTTACCCTGATCAATGATGTGCTGTGTCCGAGGGACACAGCTCACCACCGATCGCCGAGCAGTGCGATATGAAATGACGTCCAGTCAAGGTTGTAGACACCAGCCAGCCAACATTCTGCTATAGGCCTGGCGGGAAGCTGTCAAGTAAAAACTATTAGGGATGCACCGAAACTTCGCCAGCCGAAAATTATCGGCATTTTCGGGCAAAATCTGTGTTTTCGGTATCCACCGAAACAAAAAAACGGGCGGGTACCGTCCATTGCGGGGTATGTGTGCATCACATACCCCGCAAATGAATGTGGGAGATGAGTAGATTCTCAATGCACAGAGCACACTGCTTGTACGAGCCGCTCTGTGCATGAAACTGTCAGCTAATTACACTGGAATGCAGAGAATGCAGAGAGAGCTGTCAGATCTTCAAGTTGATGTCGGGAGGTGGGTGGGACAGAACAGCTATCAAACGCCATTGGACAGGGGCTGGACGGGTGTTAGCTGTTCAGTCCCGCCCACCTCCAATCTCAGTGAAAATCTGACAGCTCTCTCTGCATTCTCTGCATTCCAGTGTAATTAGCTGACAGTTTCATGCACAGAGCGGCTTGTACAAGCAGCACACTCTGTGCATTGTGAATCTACTCATCTCTTTTGCCAGTGCCAGCCAGTACCATCCAGTGCCGCCTGTCAGTGCCACCTGTCAGTGCCAACCAGTGCCACATGCCAGTGCCACCTGCCAGTACCATCCAGGGCCACCTGTCAGTGCCACCTGCCAATACCATCCAGTGCCAATCAGTGCCATCTGCCAGTACAATCCAGTGCCACCTGCCAGTGCCACCTGCCAGTACCATCCAGTGCCACCTGTCAGTGCCAATCAGTGCCATCTGCCAGTACAATCCAGTGCCACCTGCTAGTACCATCCAGTGCCGCCTGTTAGTGCCAATCAGTGCCACCTGCCAGTGCCACCTGCCAGTACCATCCAGTGCCACCTATCACCGCCAATCGGTGCCGCCTGTCAGTGCCTAGGCACAGGTAGGCTGCATATGACAATTGTATATAAAAATATAAATATTTTTTAACAGGTTCCTGACCGCGTGCCATCTTTTCACGGCGGCAGTCGGGGAGCCCTGTGCGAATCGCCGTAAATAAGCGGCGATTCGCATTTGGCCACCAGGGGGCGCGCGCCGGCGGCGCACACGCGCGCACCCGCCGCACTCCTGGGGAGTATGCCCGCGGCTCGGGCGGACCCAATGCCCGCCGGCGAGCCGCGATGAGCGGCTACAGGGAAAAGAACGGGGAACCGCCGATGTAAACACGGCGGTTCCCCGCCCTGTCAGTGGGGCATGAGAGATCTACTGATCCCTGTCACTGGGATCAGTTAGATCTCTCATGCCCATGTTAGCCCAACCCCCCCCCACAGTAAGAACACACCCAGGGAACACACTTAACCCCTAGCTCTCCCCCCCAGGTTAACCCCTTTTTTTGGATTTGAATTTTAGCAAAAAGTAAGAAATTCGGTTTTTTTTGCAAAATGGTCGCTCTTCTTTTGTTTATAGCGGCGATAAGAAATGACGCTGAGGCGATCAAATACCACCAAAAGAAAGCTCTATTTGTGGTAAAAAAAGGATGCAAATTTTGTTTGGGTACAACGTCGCACGACCGCGCAATTGTCAGTTAAAGCGACGCAGCGCCGAATCGCAAAAAGTGCTCTGGTCCTAAAGTGCAAAATTCTTCCGGGGGTGAAGTGGTTAAAAACTGTCATTTTCGGTTTCAGCACCAAAATTTCCATTCAGTGCACCACTAAAAACTATATATTTATTTTCCAATATGCTTACATATACAAGGGAAAGATCACACATCTAGTCAAAGATGACTGCACCACAAAAGCTCTTGATAAAGTGCAGTGGGACAAATCATGTTGAGGAAGTGATGTCATTACAGGAAACGGAAGTACGTCACAGGAACAGGAAGTTGTGGCGTTTCCATCTTTGAATGGATGTGTGATCTTTCCCTTGTATATGTAAGCATATTGGAAAATAAATATGTTTTTACTTAAAAATATTACACTTTATGTATTTCTGCGTATTTACGCGCATTTTTGCGTATATGCGTTTGCGCATTTTCGCACACACATTTTCGCGCAAAAACTTATTCTTGCATTTTCCTCCTGTACAATATGCAAATGGAAATTTGAACGCATAAGGCATAAATTACTGACCAAAAAAGCAGATTTTCAATTTATTTTTAACTGAATAATGCATGGTGCATTAATGGCGCCAAACTAGCTATTTAAACTGGACAGCCGGTGCTGTCCGTTCTACAGTGTCTAGTGTACCCGGGCTATCTGTTACCTGTTTACCTATTCCTGTGACCTGGCTTGATCTCTGCCTGCACCGACCTCGGCTTGCCACGACCATTCTCCTGCCTGCTCCTTTGTACCTCTGCTGCCAGTCTGTTAATGAACTCTGCCTGTACCCGACTATTCTCCTGCCTGCTGCTCCTGTACTGCACTGACCGCCTGTTGCCGACCCAGCCTGTACCATCATTCTACCAACCAGCACGTGACCAGAGGAACCACTTCAGTTGTCACCTGTGACCAGCTCAACCCACGTGCCACCCTCACTCCTGAACCACCTGTCTGCTCTAACGGGGGTTTTTGAATCAGGGTCGCAAGAGAGGTTACCCCTGCATAACTCAGACTCCACCACCAGGCACTGACGCCCCCACACAGTACACAAACACTGGCTAGGCACACAGTTAACCCTCTGATCGCCCCTGATGTTTACCCCTTTTTAACCAGTATCATTAGTACAGGACGGTGCATATTTGTAGCACTGATTACTGTATTAGTGTCACTGGTTTCCCAAAAAAGTGTCAGTTAATGTCCGATTTGTCTGCCGCAATATGCCGTCATTACTAGTAAAAAAAAGATAACTAAATAAAAATTCCATATATATATCCCATAATTTATAGACTCTATAAATTTAGCGCAAATCAATCAGTATACACTTACTAGATTTTTTTTTACCAAAAATATGTAGCAGAATACATATTGGCCTAAACTGATGAATAATTTTTTTTTACATTTATTTTATTGGATTAGTTTTATAGCAGAAAGTTTTTTTTTTTTTTTTCAAAATTGTCTGTCTTCATCCATGTGCTCTTCAACAATGTTTCTCAATTCCAGCCCTCAAGTACCCCAACAGGTCATGTTTCCAGGTTTTTTTATTATTTAGCACAGGTGATTTGATCAGTTTCACTGCCTTAGTAGTTACTACAGCTGTTTCATCAGGAGGGAAATCCTGAAAACATGACCTGTTGGGGGTACTTGAGGATTGGAGTTGAGAAACATTGCTCTACAACATTACACTCATCTTGTCCTGAGATCTCGCTGTTAAGAAACGAGATCTCCCTGTGCAGAACTGGAGAAGTAGCCTTCCCAGAGGGCACCCATGAGGCTCTGGCTATGCCACTAGTGCCCCTAAAGACCAGGAAGTAAAAATTCTTTAGAAGTAAGTAATAGCTAATATATTTTATTTTAAAAAATGACTAAAATATCACACCAGTATTCAGAGCTTCATGCCAATTAGATTTTTAGCGAAAGGGGTAAAGGTCCACTTTAAATGATGAATGTATAAAATACACAAATACAGAAACAGGATGTGAGTAACTTGCATATTATTTTAAAGGAAAACAGTATCTCAGGAATGTTTTTTTATTCTTTATTGATTTTTTTTTTTAAAAAACAATCTCCCAAGCATCACAGAGAATGTCCTCATTAAGAATGAAGGAACAGCTGTCTGCAGCCAATACAAGCTACCTTTCAGTAAAAGAAAACACATAAAGTCAGTGCAAGAAACAATTTAAAACAAACTAATACAAAAGGTTATAAAATACAACATATGAAATAGATCAGTTCAATTCAATATACATTTTTCAGTTATTTATTTGCATTCTTAAATTTTGGATACCACAAACTGCAGTGCAACTGGCTTCAGCCATGTTGTTAAGGCCCATAGACCAATCAGAAACGGTCTTTAACTAATCTGCCTCCAGATACTTGGTTGCAATGGGCTCCAGAAATGTACATGTAATGCTTTTGAGAATTTTTTTTATAAATCTTAAAGCGTACCTGTGACCTACATAACACGGAGGCAAGTATTTTGTATTTAGAATAAAATAGTCAGCAGGGGAGAATCCGCCATGCATGCAGTTGGAGAAATATATAGATGCATAGCTACCCCTAGATCAGCAGATTGGAAGGGGAAAATGGTTCAGAAACATTCATTGACAGAACAAGAGAAATGTTACAGTGTGTGGCCAATTTAAATATCATCCATTTCTAAAGGGATACAATGAAGGCAGACCTTACCATGCAGATGTGTGAGACAGGACATGGTAAGGTAAGAATCTGCAAATTTCCTAAAATCCCTACAATGTATATAATTAACTTTGAGGTGTTATGTTTTTTTCTCAACAAAGCTGAAGTTACACCAAAATCATTTTTAATTCAGTTTTGTGGCTACTTTGTAAACCAATTGGATAGATCCTCCAAAAAACTGATTGTTGCATGAAAACGTTTTTTGTCTGAGATCCAACACCAAACCACTCTGCAGTCACCTAGCAATCATAACATGTTAAGAGAATAATCTTAGTCAAAAGAAAAAAGTGCAATTATACATTTATGACTCTTATTAAAAACCTGAATAAGTAATCTCCCAAAAAATGAAGGCTCTACAACTTCACTCACCAATGAAAAGCTATGGACACATAGCGTATGTTATTCTGAATTAGCAAAAAAAAATAAACAAATGGTATTAATTCCAGAAAAGCATTTGAAACATTTGTGTGGGAGGCAACACTGCCTGTAACAATGGGGTAAAATAAAAGGTGTCAACAAGGGATAGATACCCATCGGTACGCCAGCTGTTGTGGGACTACAACATTGGGGCATTGCAAGGCTTTCACAGCCACATGATTCCAAAGGGCAGGAGAATGATGCGATCCATCACAGCTGGAATGCTAAGGGTGCCTACTTCACACAATGCAGACAGTTTCTGCTTTTACTAAAAGAGAGCCAACATTCATTTAAAGCTGAACTCCAAGCAGGTTTCAGCCTATTCTAATCCCCTGTACTGCAGAGCTCAGGCATAGGGAGGGAGGACGGGCAGCATCAAGTGTCCTGCCTTCATATGTACTAAGAAAGAATATGCTGACAGGAGGAGAAAGCAGAATGACAGATGGATAGGCTGCTGTTGCTCTGTCCTTGTCCAATCACAGGCTGTAGGCAGGGGTGCGACTTGGCTTTATTGTCTAACTGCTGAACAAAAAAGTCAGGTCACCAAGCTGGCTCTACTGTATGGCAAAAATATGTAAATCTCAGAACAGGATGGACAGAATTACAAATAATTTGGCAGGTAAAATATTATTTGTATATGGAATGCAGCTGCATATTCTTCTGTCTGACTGGAGCTGAGCTTTAGGATGCACCCATATTTTATTCATTTTCCTTTTTTGGGTACATCAGACTAGTTTGTAAGATGTCAAGCGTAATCAATTTATGTCTTTTGAGGCATTCTGTGACATGCAGTACTTACAGTGTTTTTTGTTTTATAACATCCAAAGATAAAAGCACTTTTCTTAGGTCCCCAGTGGCATTATCTTTGGATATTGAGGCTTCTATTTATTGAATTAAAAAAAAAAAAACCTTTTTGCTTGTAACTTATGCATGCTAAGGAATGCCCCAAATTATATACATTGATTACCTTTGATGACTTAAAGGGGTATGGCTTGTGTTAATATAAGTATCCACCTTGTCCCCCACCCCCTAACCTTTTTTTATAGGTTGTTTATGATGAACACAGTCCCAGATAGCAAGCAATTGTGCTGCAAGTGTGAAAATGACTTGCTAAACTATTGCTAGACTTGCTAGGCTTCACGTTTGTTGCACAATTGTAGCAAGTCTGCATTGCATGACTCCAGATTAACTTTCTTTGCAAACATTCTGTAAGTCTGCTGCAAGTTCTGGTTCAGTTATGTTGTGCAATAGTCATTCCACCACAGGGGGCACTGTGGCAAAATGTTCCTGCTGTAGACTTGCAGAGCTCTTGCTATAGACAAATTGGAAAAGTGTCAACTAGAACTTGTGCTTCAAGTTCTCTGCAAGTCTGCAACCTGCCAGTGAAAATGTGCAGCAAGTTAACAGACTAACAATTCAACACTGACACAAATTTGTGGCTAGTTATCCTTGCTATCTGGGGTATTGTGATTATGTCAATAACCAAAATGAACAACAATAATAATCATAGTAAACGTGTGTAATTATTATCTACTGCAAAACCTTCAGTGCACACGGTTCTATAGATCAGTGGTTCTCAACCCTGTCCTCAAGTACCCCCAACGGGCCATGTTTTGGGAGTTTCTCTTAGATAAAATAGCTGTCCAAAATACCAAGCCATTGACTCTGATTTAAGGCACATGTGCAAGATAAAGGAAAACCTGAAAACACGGCCTGTTAGGGGTGCTTGAGGACAGGGTTGAGAACCACTGCTATAGATAACTTAATCCCGTTTTTTTTCCCCTGCTTTATGGAATTTGCGTGAGCTGGAGTATGGACAGAAGGTTAAGCCCCCATGCACACCTGAGTGATTTGAAGCACGTTTCCAAAAGAGTGATTCCAGGCTTGGCACTTAGATTTTCAGGTTATTCTATTATAGGGTTGCCACATCATCCCTTTAATCCAGGACACATATTAATTACACAGGTTCTGAGGCTCATTAAGGTGGTAATTAAACTCACTTGGTGCCTTATCTGCATTAAATTAGCCTCAGAACCTGTGTAATTAATATGTGTCCTGGATTAAAGGGATGATGTGCCAACCCTATTCTATTATGCTCACTCTAGGTAATGTGCTGCCATTCAACGCTGAAAAATGACAGGGGTTTCTTTGGGCATGATAGCGCATTTTTGGCCCCAAAAGTCATTAGTGGAAGTACCTAAATATTGCGCAATTTCGTACATAATAACCATCTCCTCCTAGTAACTAACTTTCCATTGAACAAAACAAAACACTCAAGCATGAAAAATGTGCAAAAACTAGAATGGGGAATGGCTAGACCTCCTGTCTGGTTTTTACTGATATCTGGGGCTCACTTCCTGCACTGGTGACAACAAATTCACCACACAGGAAGTGAGGGAAAATCTGTAACAGTGACACAGACTGAAACAAAATTCTGACAGGGGTTCTAGTCATCCCCCATTCTACTAAAAATAAAGAAAGAAAAATTTTCTAGTGAAAATGGGAAAGGGTAAAACCTCTGAGAAACCTGGAGGCTGCCACGGTGCTGGTTCTTTGACTTTAATACTTTCTAAGCCACTAAATTGGAACATGCATGCAGCAAATGAAGTTAGAACACCTGATATGCATGCTTTTTCCATGGGACCAGCATGAGTCAGGGAACTGGTATTTTCAGGGGAATTTTCCTTTAAATGTAAGAACCCTTAGGGATCTTTGTCATAGTAATATAGAATTGGGTATCACAGCACACCACTGCCTTGTGGCACAGGGGTCTGTGTTGGGGTAAAACAACAAATCAATATAACAACAACCTCACTGATCTATAATTGCTAATTTATGAGCTATGGAGGGCTACATGGGTATACGAATAAGATGGTCAGTCCACCTTAATGTTTAGGTACCCCAAGCATGGATAGCTTCAAGGCTGTTATACAACTACATGTCTTAGTGTTACCTGCCCAGAAAACTGATCTTTAAACAAGCAAGAACTGATCCTGGCATATACAGATAGTAGCCTAAGGAAATATCTGTAGAGAAAGTGTACATTCCTGAACCTTTAAAGCATACCATACTACATTTTATTGCAGGGTTTACCCAATAAATGACCAATAGGAATACACGTTTCAGCTATATTTCACAGGCATAAGAATTAACAACATTGTTTTAAAGCATCATCAAGTATTAAAGATCTTTTCCTTCCTGAAAATATGGTAAACATGACCTGTTAGTGGTTTTGGTAAGCTCTGTCATACAGTCAGCAGTGGTCAGCATGTTATATTTATCATGGGCATTATCTATCGGTTTCTAGATGAGGAAGTCCTTGTTCACACAAGCAAACTACAATGTACACCCATGCAAGGGCTGTGTTTGCTGTACGGGGATGCAGTGTTCCATGCAACCCCATGCAGGCAGCACCATACATGTCAGTTCGGATGCAATGGCTGCATGGACACAGCCGCTGCTCCCAACTTGACATCTGTGAGGGTGCACGATTCTCTGAACACAGACAGTTTGCCAAATGTGTCAAACTGCAGTAGCTGTGTCTGTGCAGATGCTGCATACAAATTGACATGAATGGGACCACCTTCATGGGGATGCAAGGAACACCTGTGCATTCCCATATGCAGGGCTGACCCAAGACATTGTGCTGCCTGGGTCCAAGAATGAAATGCTGCCCCCCCCAAAAAAAAAGTATATGGACAGGCTAGAGCAGTATAGGGGCAGGCTAGGGCAGTATGGGGGTGAGCTAGGGTAGTAAAGGGGCAAGAGGAGCAGCCCAGGGGGCAGTTGTCATCATGACTCAAAAAACTGCTGGAAAAAAAATCTTGGGTGTCAATTTGCTGGGTAAATAGAAGAGAAGAAGGCCGCAGTTCAATTTGCCATCCCTCTCAAAGTTCCACCTGGGTCCAATGGACCCATGGTAGGGCCAGCCCTGCCAATATGGGTAAACACAGCCCTGACACAGGTATATGCTGTAGTAAACCCATGTGAATGAGGTCTTTATTGTTTTTGTCAATAGCAAGACAGATTTTTGTTTTTAATTTTCCCATACAGCCCTGTGAAAATGAAAAGCTATATGTTGTTCTTTTTACACATGAACGGTCAGTATTCTGGTATTTGGCTAAACGTGTATATCCAGCCAAAACTTTGTTAAGATAAGGATAGAGTAGAAAAGGATGCAAACGTCTGTCAGCTGTTTACATCTATCTTGTGCTCTGCAAGACCCCATTTATACCCAAGTGATTTTAAGTGCTTTTCCTCGACCACTTCAATGCACTTTATGATTTCTATTATAATCAATGATGTCCCTTCACACCTGAGCACCAGGTCACTTGAATAAGTACTTGAGCCTGTTTGGGGCAAAGTCATGAGTTTATGACCCCTATAGACTTTAATGGGAGCCGAGCGCCTATTTTTCCTGCCTCTCCTCCTCCTGATAACTAGCTTTCCATTACTGAAAATAAAATTGCTCAAGTCTGAAAACACCCAAAAAATGATCCAAAATTGCCTGATTACACTCAACTGTGAATGGGGGTTTGGAGAGATTTCCCCTCCCTTAATATGACCATACAGGGTTTGAATTTTACAGTTTCAGCTAAATCAGCCAACATTGACCCTGCTGACACCATCTGGCGCAACAAATTATGAACTGAAACACCAAGAAGTGGAAAAAATGCTCAGCCAAACACCATGAACCAATCAGATGCAGACAATGTTCAGGTACTCTGACAGCCTCAGGCACTGACAATCAGAATACTATAGCCTCAGGAGGAGATCACTCCACCATTGCTACTTAGCATGGATGGGGGAACTGAATGACTCTTCTTGTTCAGACCGTAGGGCCGAATGTGAAAAATCTTAACATGTATGGCTAGACATAAGAAGGCCATACACTATATAATCCGAATGTATAATCTCTTTTATGCTCGGTTCACACTGGTGCAATGTGGGAAGCCTGCAAATCCAGTGCCGGTTCCCACATCACACCTGATGTAAAGTTAATGACACTCCAGATCAGTTCGCAGATCGCAGTGCAAACTGTCAAATAGTACAGGAATCAGATTGCATAGTTGTGAACACTCATGCGATCCGATTCCAGTGCGGACCAAAAAAAGGGTACAGTTTGTATGGATGAAATTGCATTGCACAGACAAAGCGGTGCGAATCACATGCGATGAATGTCATTGCACAACTGTGAACCGGGACTTACAGTATCTCACAGAAGCGAGTACACCCCTCACAATTTTGTAAATGTTTTATTATATCTTTTCATGTGACAACACTGAAGAATTGACACTTTGCTACAATGTAAAGTAGTGAGTGTACAGCTTGTATAACAGTGTAAATTTGCTGTCCCCTCAAAATAACTCAACACACAGCCATTAATGTCTAAACCACTGGCAAAAACGTGAGAACACCCCTAAGTGAAAATGTTATAATTGGGCCCAATTAGCCATTTTTCCTCCCCGGTGTCATCTGACTCATTAGTGTCACAAGGTCTCAGGTGTGAATGGGGAGCAGGTGTGTTCAATTTGGTGTTATCGCTCTCACTCTTTCATACTGGTCACTGGAAGTTCAAAATGGCACCTCATGATAAAGACCTCTCTGAGGATCTGAAAAAAAGAATTGTTGCTCTACATAAAGATGGCCTAGGCTATAAGAAGACTGCCAAGGCCCTGAGACTAAGCTGCAGCACAGTGGCCAAGACCATACAGCGATTTAACAGCACAGGTTCCTCTCAGAACAGGCCTCGCCATGGTCGACCAAAAAAGTTGAGTGCACGAGCTCAGCATCATATCTAGAGGTTGTATTTGGGAAATAGACGTATGAGTGTTGCCAACATTACTGCAGAGGTTGAAGAGGTGGAGGAGTCAGCCTGTCAGTGCTCAGACCATATGCCGCTCACTGCATCAAATTGGTCTGCATGGCTGTCGTCCCAGAAAGAAGCCTCTTCTAAAAATGATGGACAAGAAAGCCCGCAAATAGTTTGCTGAAGACAAGCAGACTAAGGACATGGATTACTGGAACCATGTCCTATGGTCTGATGAGACCAAGATAAATGTATTTGGTTCAGATGGTGTCAAGTTTGTGTGACGGCAACCAGGTGAGGAGTACAAAGACAAGTGTGTCTTGCCTACAGTCAAGCATGGTGGTGGGAGTGTCATGGTCTGGGGCTGCATGAGTGCTGCCGGTACTGGGGAGCTACAGTTCATTGAGGGAACCATGAATGCCAACATGTACTGTGACATACTGAAGCAGAGCATGATCCCCTCCCTTCGGAGACTGGGCCACAGGGCAGTATTCCAACATGATAGCGGCCCCAAACACACCTCCAAGATGACCAGTGCCTTGCTAAAGAAGCTGAGGGTAAAGGTGATGGACTGGCCAAGCATGTCTCCAGGCCTAAACCCTATTGAGCATCTGTGGGGCATCCTCATGGAGCGCAACGTCTCTAACATTCACCAGCTCCGTGATGTCGTCATGGAGGAGTGGAAGAGGACTTCAGTGGCAACCTGTGAAGCTCTGGTGAACTCCATGCCCGACAGGGTTAAGGCAGTGCTGGAAAATAATGATGGCCACACAATATATTGACACTTTGGGCCCATTTTGGACATTTTCACTTAGGGGTGTACTCACTTTTGTTGCCAGCGGTTTAGACATTAATGGCTGTGTGTTGAGTTATTTTGAGGGGACAACAAATTTACACTGTTATACAATATAAAATAAGATAGAAAAGTACACTGTTGTGACTTCTTTAATGTGAAACAATGTTACATTTCATCACTCACATGTCGAACATATTGTCACATTTAAACAACAGGGGAGTTTTATTGAGTTGTGTGTCGGTAATTACAGATTTGGCGACCGTTGTTTTCACTCATGTGGGGATTCACTTTTACAGGTTTTACCCGGGTTTCACAGTTATATAACACACCGGTAGTAATAAAAGGTCGTGACGGAATTGGGACAGCCCGTACCTCAAGTGGTCTCGAAGTGTCCAACGGTGACTTCAGGAGAAGGTGAGGAGGTACTGCTGTAGTGCCT
>BLSH010555582.1:765014-775915 GCA_018402905.1 Glandirana rugosa | reverse complement strand
TGAGACCAAGATAAATGTATTTGGTTCAGATGGTGTCAAGTTTGTGTGACGGCAACCAGGTGAGGAGTACAAAGACAAGTGTGTCTTGCCTACAGTCAAGCATGGTGGTGCAGGTGTCATGGTCTGGGGCTGCATGAGTGCTGCCGGTACTGGGGAGCTACAGTTCATTGAGGGAACCATGAATGCCAACATGTACTGTGACATACTGAAGCAGAGCATGATCCCCTCCCTTCGGAGACTGGGCCACAGGGCAGTATTCCAACATGATAGCGGCCCCAAACACACCTCCAAGATGACCAGTGCCTTGCTAAAGAAGCTGAGGGTAAAGGTGATGGACTGGCCAAGCATGTCTCCAGGCCTAAACCCTATTGAGCATCTGTGGGGCATCCTCATGGAGCGCAACGTCTCTAACATTCACCAACTCCGTGATGTCGTCATGGAGGAGTGGAAGAGGACTTCAGTGGCAACCTGTGAAGCTCTGGTGAACTCCATGCCCGACAGGGTTAAGGCAGTGCTGGAAAATAATGATGGCCACACAATATATTGACACTTTGGGCCCATTTTGGACATTTTCACTTAGGGGTGTACTCACTTTTGTTGCCAGCGGTTTAGACATTAATGGCTGTGTGTTGAGTTATTTTGAGGGGACAACAAATTTACACTGTTATACAAGCTGTACACTCACTACTTTACATTGTAACAAAGTGTAATTTCTTCAGTGTTGTCACATGAAAAGATAGAATAAAATATTTACAAAAATGTGAGGGGTGTGCTCATTTTTGTGAGATACTGTAGATCTACCATGTAGTGCAAATGCCTGTCTTATTGAATACTGATTGAATTGATTTTTCAGTTGTGTCCTCTTATTGCATAGCTTAGGAGATTATACAGTTAGATTGTATTGTGTATGACCAGCTTTACTGTCAGTGATAATGGATTCACCAGACAGGGAGTGAGGGAAAATCTGCAGTAGAGATAGACAGCAAAAAAGTTGATGGTGATTATAAATTATATAATTTAAAATATAAATCATTCTGCCTGTTGCTCTTGGAGATTTCCTCTACTTCCTGTATAGAAACTCTGAGAGTTTGTGAGGGGAAATCTCTCCATCTCCAGCCTTGGGTAGCCCCCATAAACCTAACAGAGGTTCCAGTCCTTATCCACCCTATTAAAAGTAAAAAAAAAGAAAAAAAATGTCTGGACACTTTAACTTTAGGCAGAACTAAACCCAAAAGCACAAATGTAATATAGTACAGCTTACCAGTTCCTGGTGGCTGCATGAGTTTTCTTTTTATCAGCCTAAGAAGAATTTTATCAAATACAGAAAATATCTGATCTTGCAAGAAAGGCCATGTCCTTGTCACTTCCTGCCAGCCACTCTAAAGACAAAAAAATGTTCTCTTTTGCAAACTACTAGTCCCATCAACCACCATATGATGAACAAACATATTAGTGGTCCAGACTGTGTGACAACCATGACTCCCTCTTTAGATACAGTGGAGTAAACAGGGCCACCCAGGGAAAGGAAGTGTATTATTCCCTGGATTACCAGGTAAAAATAAAGGACTAAAAGCATAAAAAAACGACACCTGGTAAGCTGCGATATATTGCATTTTTGTTTTTGGGGGTTGAATGCGCACTGTACAATATACACAAAGGAAGAAACATGAGTAATATTGACTGGAACTCTAGATGATTTAGCCTCAGTCTATTCACTAGAAACCAGTGACATTGTTTTGAGCATTTTTGGTAAGGCAGTAAATAGAAGTGAGGTTCAAAATACAGGAAACCATATAAAATCTTTCAGAGCCCAGCCACTCCTCTATCTATACTTACAAATGTTCTACTGGACAAAAGGTGTGCTGACAGAAGTACCATTATTTTCAATAGTATATTTCACCTCTGCATGCAATGTAGTCTGATTTTTAAGGCCCGCGTACTGCTTAACCAATGGGACTTTTAACAGGGAATAAAAAAGCTGGCTGTATCCTCCAATACAGCAAGCAAATGTGCTGCAAGTTTGAAAATGACTTGCTAAGCTATTGCTAGACTTGCGAGGCTTCACAAGTTTGTTGCAGAATTGCAGCAAGTCCACATTGCATGATTCCAGATCAACTTTCTTTGCAAACATTCTGCTTAAAGTTCTGGCTGAGTTATGTTGTGCAATAGTCATCCCACCAAAGGGGTCACTGTGGCTGAATTTTCCTGCTATAGACTTGCAGAGCTCTTGCTGTAGACCAGTGTTTCTCAACCTTTTTTCAGCCAAGGCACCCTTTACAATTATGCACCCTGGTTGAAAAAGGCTGCTGTAGACTCACCACTGCAACTGTGCTCTTGCTAGAGACTTGCCTTGCAAATTTGCTACAAATTGGAAAAATTTCAACTAGAACTTGTGCTTCAAGTGCTCTACAAGTCTACAAATTGTCAGTGAAAATGTGCAACAAGTTAACAGACGTACAATTCAACACTGCCACAAATTTGTGGTACGTTATCCTTGCTACTTGGCTATACAATATGATTGTTTACCCCTTTAGACTTAACAAACCTAAACAATTCATTGCATTTGTATCAAATCATGAGAGCCCTTGCACTACATAATTGATGGTAGATCTAAATGAGTTTGTTCAATCAAATTATATAGTGGATGGTCAGCTTCGTGGTAGAACGCATAAAACACACGGCTAGCACGCTTTAGATGTGTCTTCAAAAGTACAGTTGGACACATATGCAATGGCCACTTCCTTCTTTAAATTCAAGTGAAAATCACACTAAACTAGATCTGAAATGAACTGTATTGCATAAAAACGTGTGCACAGGGTTTTTTTAAGGGTATGTCCGTGCAAAGAAAATAAAACATCTTCAGTACTTCTACTAAAATAAAATCCACAAGTTTTGTTTCCCCAAAAAATGCTGCAGGTACAGAAAAATACTTGCTTACCTGCCAGAAACCCAGCGAGCACCTAACTTCCTCTAGAGAACTGGTAACACTGCCTACACTGTACTGAAAACCCAAGCAGTGTTGTCAGCACTGAGTTTTCCCATGCTACAAAACACCCTTTTGTGTTATGGAGATGAGGGGGAGAGTGGTCTGTAGTCCAACAGAGGAGAACTAGACAGGAGCAAATTACGAATGGAGAGCATTTCTGGCAGGATCAACAAGAGTTTTTTCATACTTGGAGGATTTTTAAAAAGACAAAACATGGGGAAATGTTATTATACCAGTTCAGCCTTTCTCAATCTTTTTACCCCAGAAAAAACCTTACAATAATTTTATCAGAAACCCTTGCTAAAACCAATTCATTGGGGTGGGCAAAATGCCCTTACATTGGTTGGCATTGGTAATAACAGAATGCCACCCATACAGACAGCTACTGGCCATGCCAAATACTTTTGGACCCAGAACTATGCAGATACCATCAAACGGGAGGTCAATCAGCTACAGCTTAAGGAACCCATGGAGCAACCCTGTTTGAGAAAGACTGTATTAGATATATGTACTGAATAGTTTTTTTAGACATACACGCTAAATGTTTTTAGGCTTTCAGTGATCTGACTACCATAAATTGAAATCTGACTGGTTGCTCTAAGTCACTTTGCATACTGAACTTTGCACTAAAACATCACTAAATTAACCCTCTTTGATACATAAGACAGAAACTTGGCAGCATGTGCACAGAAGTGGAGCGTCAGCTTTAAATTCACTTGTGAATCTATAGTTATTCCTGGAAAAAGAAAATTAGGAATGATTAACTCAAGCATCTGTGTTTCCTTCATTATCATGTGGTTGAAGCTGTTCTGTTTCTGTCTCCTCTTGAGGAGGCCGGACACGTTTAAAGAACCCAAATTTGTACATAATAAAAACCATTAGCGCCAACAGCAGCAAACCTGACAGCACAGCAAGTACTATCACCCACACAGGTACAGGAGCACTGGACGTCTGGTTCACCCATAGGATGTTTGTGGTGACCTCTGTAGAATTCTGTATATCAGGAAGACTCATGTTCTTATAAGGGAATTCTAGTACACGGAACGTGGCTGAAGATTTTAAAGAATAGGAATGGTTCTGGTTCTCACTATTCATAAATGTTTGTGTCCACAATCTCGATCTGATGTACAGAATTGCGCTTTTTCCTTTCTCCACTCGCTCGACATGGCAATCAATCTTTAGACATTGTGCTTGTCCACAGCCAATGGTCTGCAGTTCGCCCTCAAACAGTGGAAGTTCACGCCTATTGCGTTCTGTACGGTTCACATTATTAACCTCATCCACTTGTGAAGTTGACAGCTTGAGGCCAAGTGGGTTGATCAAGACATCAGATGTACAGTCCATGGGACCATCAATTTCATATTTAACTATGTACAACAGGTCATTGTTTTTGTACTTGTATGGCCACAGAATAGTAAGCATTGCTTTGCTGAACGCACTGGGACCATTGTTTCTGAGTTCAAAGATATGTTGAACCAGTGGTCCAACATCATCTTCTGTTACAGGATCCTCCTTGGGTTCCCAGTTTGCAATAGGCAGGAAGACTTCCGTTGGAGTGGAGACTCCTCTTATGTCAACTGCGGCCAAAACCGCCAGAGCAATCCGCAGTGACTGTTTGGCACTGGTATTGTCGTACTGGTTAGAACTTTGTATCTGCAAGTCAAAGTTTACAGTGTTGTCCATCTCACTTAGCTGATGAACACTAAAGAGCAAGGCTGCTAAGACCCTTGTTCCAGCCTTCATGGGATTTCCAAGGTCACATACAACAAGACGAGTCTGATTTTCTATTTTAAAGGCACAAGACAAACGTGTTAAGGACTCATTGTTTCGGACAACTCCAATGAAGTCTGCCTGGGGTGGTATATAGACAAAAAGTTCAGCTTCGTAGGCCCCTTCACCTTGATTTTGTGCATCAACGAATAGGGTCAAGGGACTATCATCTCCAATATAGATTTGTTGTTGCTCACTTACAACTGATAAAATCAGGTTTGGCTTGCATATATTATCATCACCACAGTCCAACAAGATATGTGCCTGTTTGGTTAGGTTTGCTGGGGTGAGCTGGTTAAGGATAGGCATTAGTCCAGATGGATCAGCAGCGGCCTTATAATCCATTTCGTAATCCATAAAGATGGTAATAGGTGTAAGTTTATCCCGAAACTCACTCTCATCTCGTAAATATGCTTTTAGTTCTTCACAACGCATATTCCCACCGTTCACTATTGTCATGTTTTTAGAATGAGTGGGCTGTCTGTTGTGTACAAATAGTGCTCGTCTTATGGCTCCCTTCTGTTTAAGCTTATCCAACAAAAGTTCTACTTTGAATTGGAGGTTTTTAGGAACATTTCCTTTAGCTCTAACCTTAAGGCAGAATTTTACATCAAAGCAGGAAACTGAAGCTCCATTTAGAAGGGAACAGAGTTTACTTTCAGGGTTCAGTATGGTTGGATTTACTTCTAGAATGGCATTCACTGTGACAACCGGCCTAGACCTGTATAGTACAGCTCTATCTGCTCCAAAAGCCCCAACCACTAAATCAGGATAGCCATTTTCATCAATATCAGTGGCACCTTTTAAAGAGTATCCAAAACTTGGTGGCATGGTTCTGGATGCCCACTGTCCTTCAAGAACTTGAGAGGGTGCTGTGCTAATACCAGAGCTTCTTCCATTGTAAATGTACACGAGGCCTTTTTTACCCTCTCCGGCATAAGGTGCCCCAATGGCAATGTCATTGAAACCGTCTTGGTCCACATCACCAAGAGGCGCGATTGAACTGCCAAATCTTGCAAAGGCATAAAAACCGGTCAGCTTTGTTAAAAACCGAAGTCCTGCTTTGCTTTGCTGAATATAAACAGTGACTTGCCCAACTTCTTGAAGCTTCCCATCAGATCCACGGTCCATAAAAAGGGGAGCTCCGACAAGCAGATCCACCAGTCCATCGCTGTTTATATCTGTTGTCGCTATAGAATAACCAAAGTAGGCAGCCATCTGCTCTCCAGTGAAATTGTACAGCGAGGCCATTGACTGGCCATCATAAATAGACACCATCCCCAATGTTTTCGCTGCCCTGGGCACCCCGGACACAAAATCTTCAATGGCGTCACCGTTAAAATCTCCCACGGCCACTGAATATCCCAAGTAGCTATCGTCATACGTCGGGCTGGCCGCTCGCGTGGCCAACTGCCCGTTGTAGGGTATGGTGTATTTCTTGGGGTCGTACTTTGTAAAGATTTCTTCGATTTTGTCCGAAATGAGTTGACCCTGCCAGTAGAAGCTGCCAGGGCCTCCCAGCAGCACCCGGTTTGTGTTGGTAAAGTCAACGCTGAACCCACCCTGGCAAAACCCTTGCTCCTGGGCGTCTGCTTTGCTCGTAGAGCGGCAGGGCGCATATTCTACAATCTTGCTTCCATCCATTAAGTAACAAGTCCCAACTGGCTCCCTTTCCTGCTTGGCCTGCTCAGTCCTCCAGTGATAAAGGGGGGCACAGGCCATGATCTTCTTATCTTTAACCTTCAGAGAAGCCCCAAACCATTGGTTGGATTTGAACTCGATAGGGTCGTCTTTGGCAAAGTACCGATTGCCGGTGCTGTCGAAGACAATAGGCTGGCAGTTGGCATTCCTCCAGTCGCATTTCAGCACGTCCCCACCTTGGCTGATGTCAGGCTGGCTGGTGTTGGCTTTGGGGGCCCCGATAAGCAGGGAGGAGGAGAAGAAGTCCACAGCGAAGCCGAAGTAGCTGCCCTCAGAGCCGGCGTACACCAAGGGGTTCTCCGAGTCCAGATTGAAGCCGCTGGACGAGCCCAGCAGAGCGGCGGCCAGCAGGAGAGCAGCGGCGGCGGCCATGGGGATCGGAGGAGCCGGGGAGCCTCTGTCTATCAGATCCGGAGGTCCGGGCAGCGGAGGGGGTCAGCAGCGCCGACCGATCGCAGTGCAAACTTCCGCGAATCCCGGGGACTTTCCTTGTTTTCTGATCAGACGGGATGGGGCCGGTCGGGGAGGACGGGCTGGGATCGCAGTCATAGGGGGCGGGGAGAGCTGAGAGGCTAGTCGCCTTCGCTTCCCGTCCATGTGTCATCTGGGCACAGCCTGGGCTCTCCACACCAGGGGGCTAGGCACCCTCCTCATGGGAAAAGGCCGCTGGAGGTGCAGGGGTTAATCAATGCTGCAACTTTGTATCCAAAACTGAAAGCAGAGATGTAGAAAGAGATACAAATAGATACACTGCATACACGTTCAAGGTGTGTCAGAGATATATTGTATACAACTTTTAAAGCAGACATTTATAAAGAGATACATAGTATACATGTTCAAGGCGTGTGCTTGCCAAACAATACACTTGATCATCAGCACCAGCTTTCATATATATATAAAATAGACAAAAAAAATATAAATACATCCAGAAATAAACACACTTAACTCACTTTACAAACATCCCCTGATTTTCAATCAACACCAATAAAGGAGCTGCTTGGCTTTAGAGATCTAATGGTGGTCATACGCCAGTGGTGGTTAACTTTTTTGATCTGGGGGAGTCTCAAGTGCAGCCATCAACAATACCAAAGGGCCTCATATAAACTTAAAAGAGCAGCGTGGGAATTAATAAAAGACATGCATACTCCTCTAATGGATGCAGCATCGATCTGATGCTACAGTTGTCCCAAACTGGCTTTACACTAAGAACTGAGCAATCAAAGACCGTTGATCGCTCACTTCTCGGTCTTCAGCGAGCAGAGAGTAAGTGACTGACAGTCACCAGCTCTTTGCTCTGCCCCTCCAGTGAAGTGCCGGGTGGTTAAAGAGATTGTAAACTCTTTAAAAAAAAACTGTAAGACAAAGGCATAATGAGCTAGTTAGTATGCATCGCATACTAGCGCATTATAAAAAAATTCTTACCTTACAACGAAGCCTTCCAGCTGCGCCCGCACACCACTGAGATGGTTGACATTTTCCCCGGAATTTCTTTAGGTATTGCAGGCGTTTTGAGAGGCCAGAGCTGCGATTAAGTCACTCCCGCGCAGGAGCTGCCGATCACGGCACAGGGCTCGGAAAGAAATGGCACCCGTGGCCATTCCTTCAGATCGCATGTGCCAGTGATGTTACTGGCTGCATGTAATGTAAATATCTCCTAAACTTTACACGTTTAGGAGATTTTTACACTACCTTTAGGTAAGCCTTATGGCTAACCTATAGGTAAATGTCTGCAGAGCAAGTTTACTTCCTCTATAAGGGGGAGGAGGCTTCTGGCGCAGGCTTTCAGTGGAGCGCTAAGAGGCTGAGTCAGTTTCCAGTCAGGATCCCTGGACTGGCTCTGTGACGTTAGCCAACAGTGGGCTTTAGCCTGCTGTTGGCTGAATCTGGGTCACAGGAGTGCAGAACTAAGTGCACTCCTGTCACCCACATGATAAGTATAGCCAAAAGAGCTTTGCCGATACGTCTCCTTTAAGTGAATATTCAGTCTGATAGACAGCAGACACACAACAGGATATATTCAAAGACTATGGGCATGATACAAGACATGGCCAGAGACTGCGAACATAATACAGTAGATAGTCAGAGACTGTGGACATGATACCAGAAATAACTGGAGACACTCATGGAATGACGAAAGAGATGGTCAGAGACTGCAGGCATGATACAAGATATGGTCAGAGACTGCAGGCATGATACAAGATATGGTCAGAGAATGCAGGCATGATACAAGTGATGGTTAGGGACTGTGGGCATCATACAAGAGATGGTCAGAGACTATGGACATGAAACAGAGTTGGTCAGATACTGTGATCTTATTTAGGAGTTGTTTGTGACAGAGAACATGCATCAAGAGTTTCATAGACTGAAGACACATTACATTAGATTTGGCACCAGGGCAATACACAATTTTATTATCAGACTGATGTGTTACCTGATCAAAACAAACAGAACTGCAACCGACTTAATGGTCATAACTTCCCTTCCAATCGTTTTAGATGGGATGTGATCAAACTGAGTCAATTGCTCAGGGTGTTCTTGCATCAATTGGCAACATTGAGATGCTTTGGTCATTCTTTTTTTAATGCAAACTGTGGTAATGACATTGGTTTTATTCCGATTGATCAGATAGGGATGAGCTCAGGTGTGCTCAGACACAAGTCTGAACCCACCAGGGCTATCCCGCCAAGAAGCTATCAAAGTCGACAGCCAATCATAGGTGGCGGAGATATTTGATGCTACACATAGTAACCTGTGTGTAATTGCCACATCCCATATCATTTAAGTAAAAAGGAAACCTCAAACAGGAAGGGATTTTTAGGGCAATTAAGTAAGGTCGAAAATTATGTTTTTTCAATAGAAATAACATGAATTTTATTCTTACAAATTTTAAAAGTGAAAAACAATATACAAAGTTCCATAGAAAATTTTTTTGCAGTTACATGTGACATCAAATACTTACTTCAGTAGACCACATAGATGGGTATGTAAGTTCAGGTTGGAAAATGGTATTCCCCTTAGATGGCAAGACCATCAATGTGGTCTACTGAAGTATTTGATGTCACATGTATCATCGCAAAATATCTTTTCTATGAAACTTTGTATATTGTGTTTTTCTCTTTTACATTTTGTAAGAATAATATTCATGTTGTTTTTATTGAAAAAAAAACATATAATTCTTGGCCTTACTTAATTGCCCTAAAATCCCTTCCTGTTTGAGGTTTCCTTTTTTCTCAGGTGGCGGAGGTATTCCCCACCCCACATGCCTTCTCCACCCATGATTGCCTGTTGGCTTTGACAGCTTCTTGGCAGGATAGCTCAGGCAGGTTCGGACTCCTGTCCAAACCCAGCTGAGCTCATCACTGTGATCAGATATTATGAGTTTGCGTGGAGGAAACAGATGCAGTGAATGTGAATGTATCTTCCAGCTATCGATCCAAATCCACTTTTCTATGTGTCATATCTATCAAATGGGTTGAACATCGATTTTTCTATCAAGAGATATCGCCAGGAAATGAAATCCATCATTTATCAAAGCATGTATGGCCACCATTAGAGCTTCAGAGCCAGGCTTAATACATGAATCACTCAAATTGACTGGAGATTTTCAGGCGTCTCTAACGCAGTTCGATCAAATCCTATTCAAAGGTATTTGAAGGGCAGTTATGCCTATTCATTTGGTTGCTGATTCTATTTTTTTGTTCGAATCCCAAATTGATCACATTATAAAATCAAAGCGTGTATGGCCACCATTAGATCTTCAGAGCCTGTCTTCTATACTTGCCTTGTTCTTCTGTTGCTTGCAAAAGGTACGCGAAGCAGCACATACATGCTTAATTTTTTGGATGTGGTGCTATCTGAGCGTGTATATAAAGTATATGTTAGGTAAAGTGCTAGTATGGTGTGTTAATATAGGTTAAAAATTTTTGGAAAAGTTGTGTCTGAAACCAGTTTTAATAAAGTGCAAAAGTGCTACTGTGTCTTCCTGTGTATTTCAATATTCCATAAACTTAATAATAAAGGTATATGTAAAATAAAAAATAAATCTGTATGTGCAACTGTGCAATTGCATACACCTTACAACTTCCAAGAAATACCATTGAATCAACCTGAGTCTCATTAGTGGTGAGCTGCTATGTTTAGAAGTTCTGTGGGATTCAAAAGTTCATGTCTTTCCGTATGCATAAAATACAGTTCATATATCACAAGTCCCAGGTATCCTTATTTTCTTCGCATTAATGAGTTGATATAATCTTCATACAATATAAAGTGTTCAGTGCTCATAGGTGGTTTCCTGTGCAAACTAATTCATAACACAATTGTGAGGCAGAAGTGTTGATCACACGTGGAAATGGATTGTATATGAAATATATGTGCGAGTCTATCGTGGTGTAGGTTTTTTAATTCGTACATACACGACGAAGCGCATGGAAAACGTTCGTTGTCT
>BLSH010555582.1:710650-745571 GCA_018402905.1 Glandirana rugosa | reverse complement strand
CCCCCACTCTCTTCCTCTCCAACATTTTTCCTCCTGTCTGTCTTTTTTTCTGTATGTTCCCCTTTTTGGGTTAGCTATTTATGTTTGTTCTTCTTTCAGCTTTCCAACTTCCCCTTAATCACCTCTTTTTCCTCAAAAATATTGCTATTATTCAGACAGCAGACATTTCTAAGAATACAATGTTTAATATATGTTTACATGTTCCTGGGCTCTTACCTTGAGCCCACACATTTGAAAGCCTAGTACACACGATGGGATTATCAGTCCGTTCTTTTGCATGCTAGTCTCATATCGAAAATTAATAGGTTACTAATGTACGAAAATTCTCGTATGACAGAATAAAAAGCCGGAAGTTATGTATTTTTTTTGTATTGTATTTTCGGACGAAAACTGTACTGATTTAAAGAAAATCGTACAATCTGGTATCATCCAAAACAATTTTGTTTTGTCCCTTCGGATAATTTCGGATGAAAGCTGTGTACTAACGATCAGATTATCATACGATTGATTCAAAAGCGATATTTTTTGTTTGGTATTCTGATCGCGTGTACTAGGCTTTAGTGTAAATCTGTCCAGAAGGGATTAGCTTTTGGATGAACACAGGTGTACATTAACAGGATTAAATATAGCATTTGGGGAGCCATGTAGGGAAATCTTTCCTCAAGATTACAGTTCAAGATCCTTATTTGGCTTCACTAGCATAAATCCATGTGATGCTGCTGCATGACTTTATCCTGACTTCACTTGCTTCATACTTGTTCTAGTTCATTGTATTCAAGGCAGAGACAACAAGGCTATTAGCATTATTTAAAGGGAGTTTTAGAAAATCAGCCTACATATTTCTTGTGTAGGCTTAACCTAAAGTTTACCTGCAGCCATTTTAAGCTACAAAGAGCGTAGGGAGGGGTAAGGAACTGTCAGGTTTGTATTGTTGCTTTCCCCCTTCAACCTATGCAGCAATGCTGGCAGCACTCATACATCTATTTCCCAAAGACAACCTCTGGATATGACGCTGAGCATGTGCACTCAACTTCTTTGGTCCACCATGGCGAGGCCTGTTCTGAGTGGAACCTGTCCTGTTAAACCGCTGTATGGTCTTGGCCATCATGCTGCAGCTCAGCTTCAGGGTCTTGGCAATCTTCTTAGTACAAGGTCTCTAACATCCACCAGCTCCGTGATGTTGGAAGAGGACTCCAGTGGCAACCTGTGAAGCTCTGGTGACCTCCATGCCCGAGAGGGTTAAGGCAGTGCTAGAAAATAATGGTGGCCACACAAAATATTGACACATTGGGCCCAATTTGGACATTTTCACTTAAGGCTGTACTCACTTTTGTTGCCAGCGGTTTAGACATTAATGGCTGTGTGTTGAGTTATTTTGAGGGGACAGCAAATGTACACTGTCATACAAGCTATACACTCACTACTTTACATTGTAGCAAAGTGTAATTTCTTCAGTGTTGTCACATAAAAAGATAGAATAAAATATTTACAAAAATGTGAGGGGTGTACTCACTTTTGTCAGATACTGTAAGTATAACATGTTTATTAGTTTTATAGAAAAAAACAAGACCTTACAATCACTTTGAGGAATAGTACTGGTAAAAAAAAAAGCACTTGTGGGTTTAACTAATTTTTTTTTGTATAATTCTCCTGTAAGGGACGGGGCAGGGATGTGTATCCTAGGCCTACATACTTTTGCTAATAGGTCCCTCATTCCCTTCTCAAAAAGTTGGAAGGTATGATTCCACTCCAATTTGTAAATGTTGAACACAGATCCTAATAGTAGTGCTGATTGCCACTTTAAGCAAGCTGCTAGCAGGCTTTTAACAAGCTCCTAGAAGCACTTAAGCCTGCTAGCAGCTTGTTTAAAGTGGCAATCAGCACTCCCATCAGGATCTGAGTTAAACATGTACAAACTGGAGCTGAATAGTACTTAAAGGCCTTGTTCACACCATAGGTGCAGAAAAACCGATGGAAAAAAACATGCAGGTTCCATTTGCAGAGACACATCAGTTTGCTCAGTTTTCATGTGCAATTCAGTGAGTTTTATACACATTGCACACAATACTTGTGTTGTGGTGAGAATAGGGCACATAGAGAACAAATGTGCCCTTGCAGAACAGGTGCCGAAAAACTCATCTCTGCACATGGTGTGAACAAGGCTTAATAGCTTCAACAAAGCTTACTGAAAGCTCTGCAAATGCTTTGTCACGCTGCTCTTATACAAGCAGAAGCCCGTGTTAAACAGGCCTGAATGACATTTAGTTTGCTAAAGCACAGTATATCATCAATATTTATCCTTGTTTAATGAAATACATGTGTTCACCTTTTGTCATCCTTTCATGCATCTCAGTGCTGGTCATCTCCCATTTTCATCCTTCGTTGCATGTCAATTTTGTTGAAAATTTTCAGCCTCTTTGCTGTCACTTCCTGTCTGCATGCACTTCAGTGATGGCTGTATGACATTTTTCAGAGTGATGATAACAGTGCACCATGGCATGTCTTGTGTTGAAATAGGCACTTGTAGTCTGCATCTGAAGCCTGTATGAGAGGATAACAACACAGGATCCCAGGGACCGAGCACTGACACCCTTTAAAAGGAAGCACCTGAACAATACCCAAAGGTCTGTCCATACCAGGTGCATTGGGTTGTGCTGGTCAGCCTTTCCCAGGACAGTGCCAATGCAAAGAAAGGCAATTTGTCTTGTTTACAATTAAGTCATTTTATCCGTCACGTTGCAGTGGTGGGCACTGAATAAAAATAGAGCCTGTTGTGCTTTTTTATACCGCAGTGTGTTGTGAAGCAGTACACCATATAGCAAGGCCACTGCGGTGAATAGAACTGAATGAAGTGACATTTCGATAAAGTTCGAAAGAGAAAAAGGTTATAGTGAGATGAGCTGTTTTTAATGCACCAGCACTGTTGCCGACACAGCACACATACCAGCAACTGCTTTCCAATGCAATCACTGGGGTGAACCAACCCTGACAGGATTGCCAGGTATTATTTTGATGAAAGCTTTTAAAAATATAAAAAAATATTGAAAATTAGGTTAAAATTACATTTAGGTGTATGTAAAGCTAAAGCTATATATTTTTTTTAATAGCGTGCAAAAATGCTAAAATCCTTGTTAGTTTTTATTGCTGTCTGTGTCACCACTAGAGAGACTCACTCTCTCTATTTGTCCTGGTGGTTCTTGTCACTGAAACAGAAAAAACCCCTGGTGCCCAACCTGCGGCCCTTTTGGTATATGATGTGCAGCCCTCGGACCTCAGCAGTTTATAGTGGGAATATTGATTTGGGTAATAGCCAGTAACGGCCCGTCCATTATTGTGCACGGGCGCTCCCCCATCCATCCAGCCAGATGCATGGATTACAATGGGGGTGGGGGGGGTTTGAAGCATGTGATTAGAGCCAAAGGCTCTAATAGGCTTCAAAAAAGGGTGTTCTCTGCGCCCCAAGCCCACCCAGTTGTGTGACAATTGCGAATAAATTTTCGCTGTTATCACACTGATTCTCCTCCTGGCCAGTCAGGAAGTGGGTCATGAGACCTGGTTCCTGATTGGCCAAAAGGAGAAGCCATCCTATTGGCCTATGAGGAGGAGACATACGGCTGAGGAGACGCATCCCGGGACACAGAGGAGACGCATCCCGGGACACAGAGAGACTGAGGGGGGAAACCGCTGCAGCACAGGGTGCTGGCGACAGGAGGGGGGTGGGGAGTGGGTGCGCTGCGTGCTGGAGCGATGGGGGGGGTAGGGGGTGTCAGGTCCCTCTGCCGCCCCCCGACCGATGAATCACCAGCCGCTACTGGTAATAGCAGTGATCTCTACTAGCTTCATGTAAAATGTTCCCAGTTTCTGCAGCATATTTCCAGACATAAATGTACCCTGTCCATGCTCTCTGACCCTCACCCCCCCCCCCAATCCTTACCTCAGCTCCCTCCGATCCAACGGTGTTCACAATAGCCTTGGCTCTCCCTCATTGGCTGAGACATCGCAGCCAGTGAGCCAATGAGGAGAGAGTGGGGGGGCATATTATGGATGCATAGAGCAGCAGCTCCGGAGCAAGAACCCAGCAGTGCCCCCAGGCCAAGCGGCTTTCTCTGGGGGCACTGCTCAAGGTGGAAGGGGAGAAGCCAGGAGCTCCAGTGGGGGACCCGAAAAGAGGAGGGTTGGAGCTACTCTGTGCAAAACCACTGCACAGAGCAGGTAAGTATAACATGTTTTTTATTAGAAAACAGAAAAAAAAACAAAAAAACTTAATACCACTTTAAAGCAGTAGTAAACTGGCTGCTTAAAAAAAAAACACCCGTAAGGCAATTGCATAATGTGCTAGTATGCATCACCAGAGCCACGATGAGCCTTCTCATACCGCGGGAGCCCTCAATTCCGGCATGAAGCTCTGAAGGTCTGGCCAGGTATGTCGGACCTTCAGAGCGCATGCGCTGGTGATGTAACTGGCTGCTTCACTTTTAGAAGATATTCATTTTACTAACAGGTAAGCCTTATTATAGGCTTACCTGTAGGTAAAAATCACCAAGCGGGCTTTACTACCGCTTTAAGCATTACATACTGTATATTGAACATTGTATGTGGCCATTTGGTGATGTCAGGGGCCACATTTGAGGGCCCCCTATATCTCATAAGTTGACAACCACTGTTTTAGAGTTATCACAGAAAGTGGAGGTGAAATGAAATCTTCATATGGGGACACCTCTCAGTGACAACTGTCTAAAGTTGGCCATACACTAGCAGAATTTAGTTTGAAAAGTTTTGTTTCGGGAAAGTTTGTTCAATTTTCAAATCGTTAATTGACAAATGACTTAGTGACAAGAAAATTCAGAGGAGCAGGATGGAAATTTATTCTCGAATGAACAAATTTTTAACGGCAAATTTAATTTTCATTTGGGGAAATTACATTCATCACAAAATCGAATAGTAAAAGCAAACACGATTTTGAAGTACTTTTGAACATCAAGTCATCAAGTGTTCTGATTTTCATACAAATGTTCATGTTTTATGGGACACAGACAGCTAAATAAAACTGACAGAAATCTCAAAGTATAACTAAAGGCAAAACTTTTTTTTTGTTTTGTATAAAGTGGAGAGGGTTTAAAAAACCTGACTACAGGTCTTGTAGACCCTTGCAATGCCTCCATGTCTTCGCCTCTGTGTCACGCACCTGGTGGTGGAGTCTGTCTTATGCAGGAAGCAACCACTCTTGCAGCCCTGGTTCGAGAACCCACGGTAGAGCAGACAGGGGGCTCGGGAGCACAGGGGGGCACGAGGGCTGGACAGGATCACTGGTGGTGGTGTGAAAGGTCCGGTAATAGCTCGTGCTGGTAGCGGAGTGGTCGTGCAAGCCGGGTCGGCAACTAGCTGGCAATGCGGTACAAAGGGTGCAGGCAGAAGAGTCGTCAGGTGCAGACAGGGTCGTCAACGGGCTGGCAGCAAAGGTACACAGGGATCAGGCAGAAGTGTTGTCGTGGGCAAGCTGGGGGTCCGTGCAGGCAGAAATCAAGAAGGTCAAGGACAAGCCGGGTCACAGGAACAGATACTCAGAAAATCAGGTCGCTCAGGAACACTCACATGCTGTAGAACGGACAGCACCGGCTGCAGGGTGCTGTCTGCTTAAATAGGCCGTTTGGCGCCATTGCTGCGCACACGCACGTGCGAATGTGCACAGGCGCAATTTCAGTCACAGTCATTTCCTAACACTCTGTCTCCTTCAGGGCCATTCACAGAACAAACCCTGGGTCTGTGTGTTTTGCAAATGGCCTGGAGGAGTTGGAGACACGACTGTCACACTTGAGTCTATGGACCTGCAGCACATAAATCCGAGCACCCTAGAAGTAAGTGCGGGAGCTCTACTATTCAAAGAATGTAAACTAACAGATTTTCCAGATAAAGCATTAGGCCAACATGGCGATGGGTTCTTTAACCTAAGTAAGTTTATTGTGCCCGGAGTTGGGCTTTAAAGCGGAGTTCCACCCAAAAGTGGAACTTCTGCTTTAATGGAAGGTGACCCCCCGACATGCCACAATTGGCATGTCATTTATTTGGGGGATGACCAGGGACCCTGTTTTCACAGGGTCCCAGGTCCACTTCCTCCCCTGGCGCCGCAGCTCAGGGAAGGAAGTTCACCTTCCCCCCTCCCTCTCGGCGATCTTCTGGGACACATCACAGGTCCCAGAAGATACGCCGGCCAGTCACAAGGTGCAGCATGACTCGCGCATGCGCAGTGCGTGCCCGGCTTTGAAGCCGAATGCCCACACCTGTGATGCCGGCGCCGCGGAGCGGAGGGGGAGAGGAGCGAGCCCTCGGGCGACCACATCGCTGGAGCGAGGGACAGGTAAGTGTCCGATTATTAAAAGTCAGCAGCTACACTTTTTGTAGCTGCTGACTTTTACATGGGTGGAACTCCGCTTTAAAGAATAAGTGAAAGCAAACCTTGTTTCTTAGGATTGAGTGGAGTGGGGTTAAAACCATTGTCAGGTTTTTATTGTCTGTATCTCTCTTAGGGAAATTCACCCTGTTTGTCCTGTCCACCTCTATCACTGAAAGTGAAAGAAAATCCCAAATTTTGCGTTGTCTCTAGAACAGTAATAGAGGGAAAATCTTCTAATGAGGACGCTAGTTCTAGCGGCAACCAGGGTTTACCCACACTTTGGTGGGATTTTCTTTCACTTCCTGTTTTGGCTATGCAATAAGAATCAATTGAAAATCTCCCACATAGGGCACAGATGGCAAAAACAAAAACCTGACAGGGGTTTTAACCCTTCCTTACTCTATCTGAAATGAAAAAAAAAGTTTGGCCTTTACTTCTTTCTACTTTAAGTATACAAAGCAGATATTCACCTCCAGCAACATATCACACCCAGTGTCCTTCTCCTCCTGTAAGTTGCACATTCATGACTGATCCACACCTCCCTTGTGAACAATGCTGATAAATCTCGGCTATGTGCTACAGTACACACAGATTTTCCTGAGGAACCTGCACCTTATGACACCAGCGGAGGACATAAACCACACAGCTCTGGAGGTATTTGAACACGGAGATGTTAAGCTAATAATCTGTGTAGGTCTGTGTCTGGGAAGGGGTGGGTTTGTGATATGGTGTGGGATTGTGACACGGTGTGAGATCAGTTGTGGTAATAGAAGGTGGCTGGATGTCTCAATCACTGTACTGTATATTGGAGGGAAGGGATTGTCTAATGACACTATTGTATAACTCTTTGGTTTGGTGTAATACTGGTTGTAGTCAGATTTTGTATCAGATTTGATCTGTCAGAGTAACTAAATTCATCAACTGTATAGTGCAGAGGGGGGACAGGGCTGGGGGCATTTTTCTCCAAGGGTAATATAACATGGTAGCCTTAAGTAGATATTCTCCCCCATTCAGACGTCAACCAGAGCAGGACCTGCAGTCAGTGGCAGTCTAAACAGTAAATATTCCTGCGCTCAAGGAGAGGTGGTTTCTCTACAGTGATAAATGCAGGGTGTTTTGCTAGTGATATCACCGGATAGTGTGCCGCCGTGCTGCCTCTTGAAGGACTGGGGAAGTTCCAACACACTATAAGAAATAAAAGCACACAAGGGCGCAGAGGCTCTGAGGAAGAGGCTGTGGCCTCGAAACGCGTTAGCCAGCTTGTCCAGGATACCATCAGAATATACCATTGAATGTGAAGCCGCATACTGTTTATACGCTTGAGATTCGTCTGTGTTTGTGAGTATATTTTATGATTATTTAATAAACGTTCTTGTACTGAGGATAATGCGCTAGGCCAGTGCGCCCTTGTGTGCTTTTATTTCTTATAGTCAGTGGCAGCTGCTGGGCAATATAGGTATATATAGCTACCCCCTGTTCAGACCTGCCATCACAGTGCCTGGGAGAAGGAAGTCTTCCCACACTTTTCCTTTGCAGATCTGAGATGTCACGTGACCAAAGGCTGAGAGCCACAAAGCAAGTCTTTGCTGGAAGAATGTAAAACTGTGCTTATTTATTAAAATAAGGCTGGCAATAGATGAATCGCCCATTCGCGCAAGCGAGATGGATAGAAGAATCCTCCCTGATGTGCTATTGTATTTTGAAAGCAGGGACTCCTCTGCTGTCAGAATACACTGATCTGCACTGCAGACAGTCAGCTGCGGTAGCTGAAGAAATTAAAAGTTTTCTAACGGCCCCGTTCGACAGAAGCCCATCATTGGACCAACTTCTGATGAGCAGGAACGGGCATAGATGGATCGAAATTCAGATGTTCCCTGCTAAACCAGCTGCATTTCTATCTATGCTCAGCTATATATAGCCAGTTGATGATGATTATTGGCAAGAGAATACACAAGTTAACTTCCACACGCGGTGGCTCCTCCAAAAACATTCAAAAGCCAGTACAATTTTCAGCAACCCTATGCAGCATTTTGTGTTTCCCACCCCCCCTCCTGCTGTGGGTCATTGGTTGCTAAGTTGATGGCAGCTAGGTTACGCAGCATCATTAGTTGTTATGGTGCAGGTAGCGCCACCACCCTAGCAGCCAGCTCACTAATGCTGCCCTGTGTATACAGGGCAAAGTTACTAAGCTGCAGTGAGGTTGGAATGTCCAGTGTGGACACCCTAACCCATAGGTGCTCAATCTGTGGCCCTTCAGCTGTTGTGGAACTACAAGTCCCATAAGGCATTGCAAGGCTGACAGGTACAAGCATGTCTCCCAAAGGAAGAGGCATGACGGGACTTGTAGTTTCGCAACAGTTGTAGGACCACAGGTTGAGCACCCATCCCCTAACCTCAGTGATGACACCATCAAGTGCTATTTGAGGTGGACACCTCAGTTTGCCCATTGGTGGTGCCCCCCCTCCCCCATTTATTAATGATGATGGCATGGTATTATATTTAGTCCAGGTCATTCCTTGATTGGCAGTTATTTTATTAACCTCATAAAATGCTTCTTTATTCATAATGTATAATTTATAATCCACCTTTTCTTATTTCAATCCACAATTGAGAGCATTTTGTTACAGTATATCTGTTTAATAAGTGTACAAAATATCAGTTGATTTTGATATCTAGTCAGCTGACAACTTTCATTTTTCTCTGCCTGTGCTGATTGTTGTCAGTAAAGCATTATTCCCACTTTTCTCAATGGTCTACAGAACACCTCTACCCTATGTAATGGGGATAAAGAGTTGGGGAACTGTTCTGAAATTCTAACACCCTTCCTATCCCAATCTAACTTCCTTCCTAGGCCTAGGTTGACAATGCTGCTCCCCCATAAATATAGTACATTAGTAGGGATGCCACCTTTTCTTCAAACAAACCCAAAAACTTTAGCGGCCTGGGACACCTTTGGGTGCCAGAAGGAGAGTAGTAATGCGGTGCACATAGGGTGCCGCAGCAAACAGTGGATGCGGCCAATTGCTCTTGGTGACATCATTTTTGCTCCCAAGTGATGCCGAACCTGCACCCAGACAGCCGCCCGCAGCTGCCGACACCAACAGAATTGTGTGTGACTATCTTGGATACTTGGGGAACCACAGCCCGGTCTGAATAATGTGTCCGGGTTTCAGTCCACTTCAAACCTGAACACATAATTCAAAACACGGACTGTCCGGGGAATCCTGGACAGGTGGCAACCCTATACATTAGGCCAACATTGTCACCCTAGGACAGGAAGTATGTTACTAACAGGATCACCAGGTTAAAATAAAATAAAACGAATGCAGCCACCGCATTTTAGCTACAATATATTACACTTTTGGTCAATAGTTTAGATATACTTTACCTCCATCCACACCAATATAGTAATTAGCAACACTGTGAAGATACCCATGTTGAGTGAATTTTTTTACTTAGAGATCCAGTCCCCTGCCCCCATTATTTGGTTTCCATGGGACTATAGAGTGTGCCCAAGTTAGGCTAACTTCTAACTAACTAACTAGCTAACTGCTAAGCTTTGCATGTAGGGAACACACAAATGTGCACTTTCCCAACACGCAGAGAAACACTCTGTAGCTTAGCAGATACACGAAAGTGCTTTTATTTGTTAATGGCACCCCAATGCATCTGTAGCCGCGTTCTCGCTTGCACCAAACTGCACGGTGCTTCAGTACTTCTTTTCTGCATTTCTCAAGAGTAGGGCAGCGCTGCATGGGGACGCACCCTCTCTTGGTCGCACTTGTGAACCAAGCCTTAACAACTCCCTATGCTAGTGTAGGCCAGCATTTTTAAAATCTTATTGGTTCTGAGGTGCTTGTGTAGCTCTGATGTTGTTTATGCTACCAGCATTCCTACATAATTGTATCTTGCATTACTATTGTCTTGGTCTGTATAACGCTACTTATGGTTAAATAAAGGAAATACAAAAAAATATATATATTTATTTGGTGTAAGTGAGTCCAAATAGGATTGTTTAGACGTACAACATTACACAGCTGTTCTCCTCTGCTTGTTGGCAGGCAAGCTTGTACCATTTGAGGCATCCTCTATATCAGGGATCTCCAAACTGTCTAAACAAAGGGCCAGTTTACTGTCCTAAGACTTTAGGTGGCCAGTAGGAGTAGACAGTTCCTCTGTGGCAGTTGGAACAACAGCTAAGGCTTGGTGGTCAGTGGGAGTGGAAAAAAATTACATAACGCTTGTGGTCAGTAGGGTGAGATATAGTGCCCCATCATTGGTGTCAGTGTGGAAAAATAGTACCCCATCATTGGTGTCAGTGAAGAAAAATAGTACCCCACCATTGGTGTCAGTGGGAGGAATAGTACCCCATCATTGATGTCAGTGGGAGGAATAGTACCCCATCATTGGTGTCAGCAGGAGGAATAATACTCCATCATTGGTGTCAGTGGGCGGATTAGTACTCCATCATTGGTGTCAGCAGATGGAATAGTACCCCATCATTGGTGTCAGTGGACGGAATAGTACCCCATCATTGGTATCAGCAGGAGGAATAGTACCCCATCATTGGTGTCAGTGGAAGGAATAGTGCCCCATCATTGGTGTCAGCAGGAAGAATAGTACCTCATCATTGGTGTCAGTGGGAGGAATAGTGCCCCATCATTGGTGTCAGCAGGAAGAATAGTACCTCATCATTGGTGTCAGTGGGAGGAATAGTACCCCATCATTGGTGTCAGCAGGAGGAATAGTACCCCATCATTGGTGTCAGTGGGAGGAATAGTAGTCCATTTTTGTTATCAGTGAGAGGAATTTTGCCCCATCATTTTTGTCAATGGGAGGAGTAATACCCCAGTGTTGGCCTCAACAGAAGGAATCATACCTCATTGTTGGTGTCTGTGTGAGGAATAGTGCCCTAGGGCCGGATACAGTCAAGCAAAGGGCCGCATCTGGCCCGCGAGCCGCAGTTTGGAGACCACTGCTCTATATGAAATAATAGCAGAATGAGAGTGGTTAGCATTTTTCTCAGTGCCCTGTTGGTAGACTCTTCGACTCTGCTATCATCAGTCATAGTGAACTGTCAGACGCTGTTAATCTTTTACAAAACGTCATCACAAGGGGACATTGTAGTAAAAGACATTGCACCCACTAAATGGTAGCAATATCTAGTAGTCACTACTATTACCAGGATGTCTATTACTGAAGGAGGGCTAGAGTTAGGTAACAGATCTGAAAGTTATAGGGACAGAGTAAAGCTTTCTGCTGGTCCACTGTGTGTAATAGCAACCCTGTACATTGAAGAATCAAAGATTTTCACAAAAAGTGAACAGTTACTGTTGACATAGTGAAGAAGATTACAATGTAATATTGGCATACCTCCCAACTGTGAGATGGAGTAAAGTAAGTAAATAGGCAAAGAACAAGCCCTTGCTACGCCTCCAACAGCAAGGACCAAGAGGATTAGTAAGCAAAAAAGTATATTTTAAATAGCAAATAAAATAGATTAAGGGGTAGATAAAATGTTAAGGCTGTAAAACACTTTTAACAGTTAAAATAATATATTTTTTAAAGAGATCTTTACATGGGGCCAAAGTGAGAGAAAATTGAGGAAGAAACAGGGACAGAGGTATTTGGTTTCAAGAGAGTGACAGGTAGGGCTTGCCTTTACTGTAGCTTTAATGACAGCTGCATATTTAAATATTGAATATGACTTTCGAAATTACATTAACATGGTAAAAATATACAGGTAAATTCATAAAGAGTGTCTAAGACACTCTTTAGAATTTCAACGTGCCTCCACGCGACAAATGTTGGAGCGGGCAACAGATTCATGTACCTGTTGTAGAAACACTGAGGCTGGAGTTTCCATACAGACACTCCACCCTCAGTGCAAATGTGCTTCCTCCCCGCTGCACAGTGACTAGGAATTTTGTACTGGGGGTGGAACCTGATGAGGATTCACAGGCACCAGTATACCATTAGGTTTGCTCCCCTTTTGAATGACAGCAGGCAGTGGACAGATCCTTAACCAATAAACAACCTGCTATTGGATCTGCCAATAGAATCTGCCTACTGCCTGCTGTCAATTACAAGGCAAGAGTGGACCTGATGGAGAACTATTGCCTCTGCTTCCCCATCAGGCTCTGCCCACTGCAGCATCGCTGGTTGGTGGGAAGCTGTCGGCTATGCAGCCGACAGAGTCATTTCAAGGAGACGTATGGGGTATAAAAAAGAAAAAAATGTATACTCACCTAGGTGGATGCAGCGTCGATCTAATGCTGCACCTGTCCTTTACCACTTCTGCACTGAGGTGCAGCGATCAAACACTGTTGAGCGATCAAACACTCTGCCCCTCCATTGGAGCGATGGGCTCGGAAGGGAGCTGCTGGCTTAGTCTCCAGCAGCACAGCTGAGAGGCTGAGTCAACTGTTGGTCCAGGCATCTGGGTGGATCACGACTGTAACTTTGGGATCCTTCCCCAGCCTGGGCTTGCTGTCGGTTGAAAACAGGTCACAGGAGTGAGGAACTGCACTCCTGTGATCCAGAGGAAAAGCAGGGCCAAAAAAGCTTTGGCCCTATTTCTCTTTTAACAACCAGTGACAGAGAGAAGGTAGTGGTGGCAAATTTGATGCTCTGCCACACTGCATACAGCGACAGACACTCTGCCTGTCTCTGTGTGCCAAGTTAGAATAGGTCTTAATTACACAGTTTTGTTATCTGCAAACTAGAGGTAGTTATTTTTTAATTTGATGCAACAATAACACCAGTTTGGAAAAATGATGCTATTAGGAACTACCTGAATCTGCCGTATGTGTCGGTAAAGTTACTAAAACAGGTGGTAGGGATTTTTTAATCTGGCACGGGTCATTTTAAAGGGCTATAGCACCAGAAAACTGTCAGTAGTGCTTTATTGAATTCCCCTGAGGGCATTTTAGTGATTAGGCCTACATCTACTTTTGCCTCTCTCAACAGATCATTCTTCCTTCCACTACTTTTAATAACATAGCCACTGACTGCAAGCACTGGGCACATTGTGGTTTTCCTGGAACACCACATGCCCGCCATCTGCGCCAATATGTCTAGAGTACCAGGACTTCTCTCCCACACCTGTCCAGCCTTGAGTGAGGCCTGCATGCAGCTATCCCTGGCAGCATATGAGTTCACAGCCAAGGCTCAGCAAGACAGCTGTGTGTGTTTATACTCCAATGTACACATCATCATCTCTATTCTCCGCACACCCAACGTCCCGCTCTGTCACTCTGAACTTTTCAAACATGTGTCTGATTAACTCCTGCCCTTTCACCACTCCCTCCTTCACCTCTTGCCGGAAAACATCTGCAGAGACAAGAGGCTGTTGGAGACGCCAGGTGTGTAGCAAGCAAGCAGGTACAAGTGTTGTCTTTGTCTGGATGGTCTTATCGGATTTGTTCTACATTATCAGTGCTGTGAGTCGGCATTGTTCACAGTTTTTCTAGTGATTTTTAAGATGTGTGCTTGTATCTTTGATTGTTTCTGCTTGGTATTACATCATTTGAAATGTGGAAAGAGTTTGTCCATAGATTGGGTGAGCTGATCTTTGGAAGCAAACAACCTTCATTGGTAAATCTAGTAGTAGTTACTCACATTCAACTAGACTTGTTTTTTAATGTTGAAGACGTTTGGTAACTTCTCCAAGCCACCAAGAAATGGCTTGGAGAAGCTATGGAACGTCTAAAGCATTGAACAAGTACAGTTGAATGTGACTTTTATAGTATTGCCTGGATAAATGAGAACATCCACAGACAACCTTCATTGCTATGATAACTAACTCCCTTCATTGTCTATGAGGCTGCACAATGCCAACTTATTAGTGGTAATTGATCTCAGTAAAGTTGTTGAAACTTCTTCATTCTTGTATAACATAGTCCGTCAAACACAGTGTGCAAAACACAGTTGTTATAGAATATTAGCAAAAATTAGGGAAAAGCAGGACAGGACAAATACTGGCCAAAAAATTAGCTGTTTTGTAGGTTGTTTTAGAATGGTCACGTTGGTAAAGGATTATGTTATTTCCAGTCCAGTGTAATACAGCCTTTACAACCTTTTTAAAGGTAAATTATGTGTTTCAGGGAACCCTTGCTAATAATTACTGTGTCTACAGCTAACTATACATGAGTGGGAAGAATGCTCCTTAAAAATTGGAGGATAGTAGGAAGAATGCTCCTTATTTTGCTGGTTAGTGGGAAGAATGCTCCTTACATTGGTGGTCAGATGGAAGAATGCTCATAACATTGGTGGTCAGTGGAAAGAATGCTTCTTATTTTGTTCGTCAGTGGGAAGAATACCCTTTACATTGGTGGTCAGTGGGAAGAATACCCTTTACATTGGTGGTCAGTGGGAAGAATGTTCCTTACATTGGAGGTTAGTGGGAAGAATGCTCCTTATTTTGGTGGCCAGTGAGAAGACTGCTCCTAAAGCCTCATAGACATGCTGCAATTGTCGTACGATCGCACGTCCAATTTTTTCAAAAATCGTCTGTCCATGATTTTGTCTAGCGTACTGACATTAGTAAAATTATCGTTCCACAAAGGCGAAAATAGTGACGTGCTACGAGCGTATAAAGAGGAAGTTAAGTTTTTGTGCGTCACCCTTTGGGCCCCTTCCGCTACATTTCGCTATTTCGATTGCCACTTCACAAATGTGAATTGTGAATTAAGAACGCAGGCTTACACGACCAAACACTTCCAGGTCCTTCCTGGGTTATGAACATGCATGTTTGTACGTTCAACTTTTGTCTGAGCAACTTCTGTACAGACGAGCTGAAAATTGGATGTGGCCTTGTCGGCAAACAAAAATTTTCTAGTCGGCTCATCCAGCTTTTTTTGGACGATAAATGAAAATCGGCTGTCAAATGGAGCATTCTAACAGTCAGATTACCGTACATCAGCCTGCCGTACAAAACTTTTCAGCCGATAATTGGACCGTGTGTTTGGGCCTTTAACCTCCCTGGCGGTATGATTATGTCAGATTTTTGTGCCTAAAAGCGGTACATTGTTTTGCATAGAAATTTGGCGTTTTATATTGTAGGCCTATAATTATTAGGAATAACTCACTTAAATCTGTTCAAACAAGAGTCTAGTAGACATCCCGGGTATGATAATGTTTGAAACACAAAATCATAAATTATAATATAATAAATAACTATAAATAATTATCAAAAATAATAACATAATAGTAATAAAATGTATTCAATAATGCAATCAAATCAAAAACACTGAAATTTGCTCATTTGCAGAATTGTTGATTTCGTCACTTTCAGTGTCTGATGATAAATTCCCCCAAAAATCATTATCACTCAATTCTGCAAATTCTTGTATACTATCGCTGTTTTCTAGCTGATTAAAAACCACTTTTGACGTAAAGGGACGCATGGACATTCTCAAGTTTCCAGGCAGAAAGAATGGCATATATAATATAAAAGTGCATGCGGGGCACTGGGCAAACCACTGGGGACGAAGGGGATGTGAAATGATTTCATACAGTAATGTAATCTTACAGATTACAGTGTACTGTATGTTCAATGTGTGTTTCACTATTTGAATTTCCCGCCAGTCTCCGCCCCTGTGCGACGTGTCGCTCGCAGGGAATGGAGCCCGACATCACACAGTGAATCGGGCGGAAGATCGCTGGATCCAGGGGACAAGGTAAGTAACGCTGCCTGGATCCATCGATGCAACCCTGAGTGTGGTTCGGGGTTACCGCTCTTGGTACAGAAAATTCACCCTGAGCCACACTCGGGAATACCGCCAGGGGGTTAAGCCTCGTACACATGCTGCGATTGTCGTACGACCGCATGTCTAATTTTTTCCAAAATCGGCTGTCCGTGATCTTGTCTAGTGTACTGACGTCAGTAAAATTATCGTTCGACAAAGGCGAACGTAGTGACGTGCCTTGAATGTATAAAGAGGAAGTTCACTTTTCGTGCGTCACCCTTTGGGCCACTTCCGCTGCATTTCGATATTTCAATTGCCGCTTCACGAATGGGAATTGTGAATTAAGGACGCAGGTTTACACGACCAAACACTTCCAGGTCGTTCCTGGGTTCCGAACATGCGTGTTTGTACTTTCAACTTTTGTTTGTCCAACTTCTGTACAGATGAGTCAAAAATCGGACATGGTCTTCTCGGCAGACAAAAATTTTCTAGTCGGCTCACCCAGCTTTTATTGGATGATAAATGGAAATGGTCTGTCGAATGGAGCATACTAACGGTCAGATTATCGGACGACAGGCTGTCGTACAAAAATTTTCCGATAATTGGACCGTGTGTACGGGCCTTTACATTGGGGGTTACTGAGAAGAATTTTTCTTACGTTGGTGGTCAGTGGGAAGAATGCTCCTTACATTGGTGGTCAGTGGGAAGAATGCTCCTTACATTGATGGTCAGTGGGAAGAATGCTCCTTATTTGGGTGGCCAGTGTGAAGAATGCTCCTTACATTGGGGGTTAGTGAGAAGAATGTTCCTTACATTGATGGTCAGTGGGAAGAATGCTCCTTATTTGGGTGGCCAGTGGGAAGAATGCTCCTTACATTGGGGGTTAGTGAGAAGAATGTTCCTTAAATCGGTGGTCAGTGGGAAGAATGCTCCTTATTTGGGTGGCCAGTGGGAAGAATGCTCCTTACATTGGGGGTTAGTGAGAAGAATGTTCCTTACATCGGTGGTCAGTGGGAAGAATGCTCCTTACCTTGGCGGTCAGCTTACTGAAGAGGTTTATTTGTGTCAGCGGTTATTTATCTGAGAGGCAGACATTGCTCTTTGCTCAGGAACCCCTAGCAACTTCTGGAGGAACCATAGGGTTCTGCAGAACCCTTGTTGAGAAAGGCTGATCTAATAGGACATACACATGTTTCAGTTACAACACTCTATACGTATAGTCACTAAAAATTGTTCATTTGGAACAAGTGACTCAGCCAGATGCAGTGCATCAATGCATTCATGTTGAATGGGCTGCCAACACATCACAAAGGACCCTAAATTGGGACTTACAGTATTTTTTTCGGTGCAACACATAGTGCATTGTGGCAAGCTGTGATACAGGTATGTTGGTTCAGTGCATTGGCATGCCGTTCAAAATGAACATCACTGCATTGCACTTTATGCAGTGCCTTGCATTATGCTCATGCTCATTAAAACATGAGGTACTGCCAAGCATATGTCTAAATGGGTCCTGGAGCCAGAACATCTAATTGGCATACTCCCATATTAGTTACCCAAAAAATATTGAGTTATCGGATTAGCCAGACAACTAGCATTAACAGAAGACAAGGTCAACAATGTCTTCTTTCTCTCAATAACATTTTCATTTAAATATACTGGGTTATCTGATTTGGCATATTTTAGATGTTGCCTACAGGTATAACTGTCAAGCTTGGAGCAATAGCTTAAACATCGACAGTTGGAACATAGAAATTTCATACCATTTTATTTGGCGTTCAGAATGAATGGTAGCGCACCAGGATTTACAACGTAACATGCATTGCTGTAATGTGCTGTGAACTGAATCCTAAGGCCTCAACCACACAGGCGTACCGATCCTAAGGCCTCATTTACACTGCTGCTGGTAAACGGACGTTTAGAGGCATTTGGGCATTTTTTTCAGCTGCCCCGGAACTTTCCTTTCTGTTATCTTATCAGTACATTTACACAGGCTTGTTTAAGGCAGTTTCCAGGCAATTGAGTTTAGAGGCTTTTTTTTGGAACGCAAAAAAAATGGGTTCAGATGCCAGTTCAGAGGTATTTAAAACGTCAAACAGCTTGTAAACGCGCCTGAAAGCGGTCACTTGCGTCTAGGAGCCTTTCTTTTACAGGTGTTTCCATTTTAAAAAAAACGCGAACACTGCAAAACGCTGCTGAACGCGGCTTGCAAAATGCAGCCAAGCTGACGTTTTAGACGCCGGTTTCTAGCTGTCAAGATAAAACGTTCAGGGGAGGTTGAAACAGCGTCCCGTGTAAATGGAGCCTTAAAGTGTTACTAAACCCACAAAAGTAAAATCTGTCTGCATGTGCAGAATAGCATGCTTGTTATACTCACTGTGGAAGTTAAGGGGTTAATCCTCTGTATTGTGTTAAATGGCTCTTTGATCCTGTATAGACAGATCCTCCTTCTCCTGCAGGGTCTCTCTTGGCAAGGCCACATAATACACAGTGAGGGTAGTAAAGCTGCACATGCTCAATTTAGTCTCAATTGCTAGAGAGAACATTTCCTTGTTCTCAGAGCTAGCCAGGTCACATGATATTTACATCAGACATGTGGGTGTGTTTACATGCTATTGTTGAAATCTCCTCCTACCTGAACACTCAGCACTGGGCAGACCCTGCAGTTTATCATGTGACCGTGGTGTATAGATCAACCAAAAAGGTATATAGTGGCAGTATTTTAATGTAAAAAGAAGATTTATAAGCTGTGGGCACTGTGGGGGGCAGATGAACTATTTTCATATTCCTGGGTTTAGTAACACTTTAAGCGCATGTGAAGGGCTGTCTCCTGCCACCTGGCAGCGGCAGCCTGTTAAAATCAATGACAGTGGGCTTCACAGACCTGCATGGACCTCCACGCACACCCTAGAGCAGGGGTGGCGAACACGCGGCTCTCGAGCCGCATGCGGCTCCCGGCCATAATGAATGCGGCTCTTTGCCTCTTATTATATTTTGTATATACTGTGGCTCTTTGCCAAGCTTCATGTTTCTCTCAGGGCGATCTCAGGCAGCTTGCATTGACTTCTATGATAGAAGTCTCCTTGCAAGCCGCCTTGAGATCGCCTCGAGCGCCGCATCGCGCCGCTTCGCGCCGCTTCGTCACTGCGTGGTGTGGCTCTCTGACTCTCACCATTTAAAATTTTGGCTCTTTGTGTCTAACTTGTTCGCCACCCCTGCCCTAGAGTGTAAATCCATGCACGTCTAAAGCATGGATCAGAAAGCATTTGGTTTGTGTCCTGATTGTCCTGATCTGTGCACTGGACCCACATGGATGTGCACCCCAGGATGCGCATGGAGATCCATGGGCTGTCTGACATTGATTTCAACAGGCTGCCTGCACGCCCCTGCATGGAATACTTGTACATCCCAGACGGCAGAAGATGCCCCTTCAGAAGGGGCGTATGGATTGGTGTGCCCATGTGAATGAGGTCTTAATCAGTACTTCAAAATGAAATCACTTGTTTCACTTACATTTAAAGGAAGCCTGTACTGAGAGAAATAAGTAGGCTGCTATTGCTGACCTCTGCTTCTGTAAATACTAGTTGCTTGGCTGTCATGCCAATTCAGTAGCTTTGGCAGTTGCTGAATTACTTGGCCTGGAACTTGCAGCAAGCATGCTTGTCCCGGGTCAATGAAAATCCTGAAGAAATGACCAACCAGTCAAATGATTTTTTTCAGGAGAACTCAGCAATAGCTGCCTACATATTTCATTCAGCAAAACTCAGTGGCAGCATTGGAACATGTGATCTAGTCTTCGAGTCTGAAGTTTACAGCACTTTGCCAGTCTACAAAACATGAAGTGACAGTTGACTGATATGTTCCACACATTCTGTTAAGCTATTAACACTTTTGTCGCCTGCCTGATGTGACTCAATTGTCTACCGAGCAGCCTCTCCTTCCTTTATGGTTCATTGAGAATGTGCATAAGCTAGTCACCCAGGAGTTAACCTGTGTCCCGTATGTCCTGCAGATACATGTTTTGGGAGGAGACACAGGCACACAAAGAAAGGAAAGGATAGCAGCACACATACCATAGATACTTTGAAAAATCTGAAAATATCAATAGGTTGGAGTAAAAAAAATTGTGTTTGTATATTAAATAGTTTCATTGGCTGGAGCCATGTTAGCTTTGTGGAAGCTAAAACAAAAATAAAAATATATATTTGTATGCTATTTTTACATTTGGTAAATAAAGCCTTTTTACCTATACTGCCTGATCCTTGAAGTAATCGCCCTTTTGGGTTCCTTTCAGCCCATTTGCTGCGATTAGAGTAAAAGCTAGATGACCGTTGAAACTGTTGTAAAAACGAATAAAAACTTTATGAGAATGCATGTAACTATACACACCTAAATTGATTACATACAGGTAAATTTGAAGCACTGCAAACACTTTGACATAGATACCAACTATCCCTGATTCCGAGGGACGGTCCTGATTTGGAAGAATTTCCCCCTGTCCCTCTTTCCTCCTTATTTGTCCCTCATTTTGGTCTGATCGATATAGTTGTAAGTAAAATGCAATATTTATCTTTCAAAAAGTGTTTCCCATTGCTAAACCTTTCATTCAATTTCAGAAGCCAGTATAAAGGCATAGTAGTGGTAAAAAGGCACTTCTAGGTTTAACTAATCATTTTTTTTTTAAAATAATTTTCCTTTAAGGGGGCGTGGCAGGGGGTGTGTCGTATACCTACATACGTTTGTGTCCCTTGTTCACATCTCAAAAAGTTGGGGGGTATGCTTTGATCCACTACGTTGATGCTAAGATATACCTATATACATTATCTTACAAAAGTGAGTACACCCCTCACATTTTTGTAAATATTTTATTATATCTTTTCATGTGACAACACTGAAGAAATGACACTTTGCTACAATGTAAAGTAGTGAGTGTAAAGCTTGTATAACAGTGTAAATTTGCTGTCCCCTCAAAATAACTCAACATACAGCCATTAATTTCTAAACCGCAGGCAACAAAAGTGAGTACACCTTGAAGTGAAAATGTCCAAATTGGGCCCAAAGCGTCAACATTTTGTGTGGCCACCATTATTTTCCAGCACGGCCTTAACCCTCTCGGGCATGGAGTTCACCAAAGCTTCACAGATTGACACTGGAGTCCTCTTCCACTCCTCCATGATGACATCATGGAGGTGGTGGATGTTAGGGACCTTGCACCCTTCCACCTTCCATTTGAGGATGCCCCACAGATGCTCAATAGGGTTTAGGTCTGAAGACATGCTTGGCCAGTCCATAACCTTTACCTTCAGCTTCTTTAGCAAGGCAGTGGTCGTCTTGGAGGTGTGTTGGGGGTCGTTATCATGTTGGAATACTGCCCTGTGGCCCAGTCTCCGAAGGGAGGGGTACATGCTCTGCTTCAGTATGTCACAGTACATGTTGGCATTCATGGTTCCCTCAATGAACTGTAGCTCGCCAGTGCCGGCAGCACTCGTGCAGCCCCAGAACATGACACTCCCACCACCATGCTTGACTGTAGGCAAGACACACCTGTTTTTGCACTCCTCACCTGGTTGCTGCCACACACGCTTGACACCATCTGAACCAAATACGTTTATCTTGGTCTCATCAGACCACAGGACATGGTTCTAGTAATCCATGTCCTTAGTCTGCTTGTCTTCAGCAAACTGTTTGCAGGCTTTCTTGTGCATCATCTTTAGAAGAGGCTTCCTTCTGGGACGACAGCCATACAGACCAATTTGATGCAGTGTGCAGCGTATGGTCTGAGCACTGACAGGCTGACCCCCCACCCCTTCAACCTCTGCAGCAATGCTGGCAGCACTCATACGTCTATTTCTCAAAGACAACCTCTGGATATGACGCTGAACACGTGCACTCAACGTCTTTGGTTGACCATGGTGAGGCCTGTTCTGAGTGTAACCTGTCCTGTTAAACCGCTGTATAGTCTTGGCCACCGTGCTGCAGCTCAGTTTCAGGGTCTTGGCAATCTTCTTATAGCCTAGGCCATCTTTATGTAAAGCAACAATTCTTTTTTCAGATCCTCAGAGAGTTCTTTGCCATGAGGTGCCATGTTGAACTCCCAGTGACCAGTATGAGAGAGTGAGAGCGATAACACCAAATTTAACACATCTGTTCCCCATTCACACCTTGTAACACTAATGAGTCACATGACACCAGGGAGGGAAAATGGCTAATTGGCCCAGTTTGGACATTTTCACTTAGTGGTGTACTCGCTTTTGTTGCCAGCGGTTTAGACATTAATGGCTGTGTGTTGAGTTATTTTGAGGGGACAGCATATTTACAACTCATTTTTGTGAGATACTGTATATACTATATTGTGACTATTATATCTGCAAGAATATAAATGGCTCTCTGCAATGACCTAGATAATTGTACACCTGTAATGACCATAGACAGTGTGCTGTATGTTACATTGTTTTTTTTATTGTCTTATTCATACCATATGCATTGGGCTGCCGTGGGCAGCCTTATCCAACTCCGTGCCATCGCATAAAAAGGGTAATTTATGTCACATCATTTATAATACAGTGCCACCACTCCCTTTATGGCGCACACCACTGGCCGCGATATAACGTAGCTGCTGGTGTGAACATGCCCTTATTGTTTCACGTGGATTATGTTTCTTTTACTGACTTCATGAACTATGCAATCTACACTTGTGTGAGGTAGGGTGGTCAGTTAGTGTTTTTTTTATGTATGCTAAAAGTTGAAAAACACAATAAAAATGTATCTGATTAAAAAAAAAAAGCTGCAGCAGCTTTCAGCCTCTTAAATAGTTTTACAGGCTGTCTGCAGCGGGGCTGGTCTGTTCTCCTGTGCCTTCCACCGGAACCAAAACACTGGGATCTCATGTACCAGAGCTAAACACCCAGTGTGCATGAGGCCTCAATGTTATATTTAACAGAGCAAAAGGGAGCAAATAAGATGAAATGAATTGTTAGGGTTTAAATGCACTTTAAAGGAAATCGGTAGGGAGACAAATAGGGGAGCTGCAGTTGCTGGCTTCCTTCTGGAACTTCAGGTTTCATGGCTGGCATGCAGATCCACCATTACTTTGAGTTACTCACCTGGAACAATCATGCAGATCAGAAGTCAAAGTTATGAACCCTTACATATACCCAGTGAAGTGACTAGCCTCGGGTAACACACATAGATGAAACAAATCCTCCTACATAATTGTGCCTGATTATCTGCAGTCTTCTCTTCTCTACAGTTACTCAAATCCAAAATGTATACAGTTTGTCTGAGCTTTCAGAAAGCAGAGGGTGGAGAGCTGAAGTTACACTCTGCAGATCTCATTGAGAAGAGCTCTGAGAGCTGATTGGAGGGAAGAGACACAAACCCCCTTCACACACCATATTGAATCGATGTTCCACATGTCAGTGAAGTCACTGTGGTAGCTGCCTCATCCCTGTATGTTCAGTTAGAAAGAAAATAATCCCCCTTTTTGATGGGACTTTAGTTAGGCAGCAAACCACCACACTTAATCAAATTTTATCAAAAAATATATATTTATTTTAAATTAGGGTTCACTTGTATAAAACAGACCCTATATAACATAAAATTGGATCATATCTATATATGACAGATCAGATAATCAAGGAAGTATATCACAAGGTTGACCATATATGAGTGTGTGTACATAGCTTAAGTCGTGATAAAGAGCAATCCGTTGTCCAGGAAAGGGAAGATGGTATTCAGTGTCCCAGTATCCTCCAACATTAAACGTTTCGGGTCCCTATCAGACCCTTCCTCAGGGGAGATGTTCAACGGAGTCACTCATTTGTTTTTATACGATTAGGTGTATAATTCTTGATCCGTTTCAGCAACTTGCAGCGCCAGGAGAGACAGATTTGGAACAAAGAGATCTGGGACGGATAGATTTCTTCCCTCTCAGGTCATATGATGACCGGTGGCAGATCCCCCCGACCATCCAACCAAAAAACCCAATTCAACTAACAACCAAATGTCCACAAATTTAAAACGGCGGCGCAGCATGCTCCATTTGAGGCAGACAGACTCACAGGGGCCATAAATTTTTGATCAAATTGACCCAGTAATATACGACACATTTTTTGTGCCTGAGAAGCGGGACGCAAGTTGCTGAAACGGATCAAGAATTATACACCTAATCGTATAAAAACAAATGAGTAACTCCGTTGAACATCTCTCCTGAGGAAGGGTCTGATAGGGACCCGAAACGTTTAACGTTGGAGGATACTCTGACACTGAATACCATCTTCCCTTTCCTGGACAACGGATTGCTCTTTATCACGACTTAAGCTATGTACACACACTCATATATGGTCAACCTTGTGGTATACTTCCTTGATTATCTGATCCGTCATATATAGATATGATCCAATTTTATGTTATATAGGGTCTGTTTTATACAAGTGAACCCTAATTTAAAATAAATATATATTTTTTGATAAAATTTGATTAAGTGTGGTGGTTTGCTGCCTAACTAAAGTCCCATCAAAAAGGGGGATCATTTTCTTTCTAACTTCACACACCATACGGGAACAGAGCTGAGGCTGTCAATCAGAGACTTTGTGCTGGAGCTCCCTCAATGTCATCTTTTTAGCTCTTGGTGTCAGGAAAGAGCCCGCAGACAGAAATGACCCTTAGTGCTCTGGATTTAGACAAGTACACACTAAAGAGGGATATGCTTTGTTCATATTTCATGTCCGAGGTTTACAACCACTTTAAGTGAGAACTTTTACTTCTCATACTTGCTCCACATCAGTGACCAAGAAAGCACTGAAGCCGCTTAATGAGCGTGGCAACTAGGGAACTAATATTTCAGCAACAGCAATACTTAAGCTGCCCATACATGGCTATTTCTTTATTTTATTTACTATAGCTAGTGGTAGTGGGCTTAACAGATTCCTCCATCCACACAAGTGAGGTAGATGGAGGAATACCCTCACTGGGACATTGTATTCTGACAGCAAGACTCACAACTGTGTCAGAATACCCTGATCAACAAATGTTTATCATGTCTCTTTGACAGAAGTCAATCAACTCCTGTTGAGCAGGGACGGTCACACACTGATCGAAATTCAGCCAGTGCCCGCTGAACTGGTCTAATTTCAATTAGCATATGGACAGGTTTACACACTGAAGGTTTCCATTTAGAATCCTGTAGGGAAACCAAACATTGAGATTTGATAATTGATTAAATCATCAAGCATAATTAAAGATTATTGTGATTGATTGAACAGTTCATGACAGTTTTACCTCTATGAGTAAAGGCTGTACTCAGCCCTTGTGTGTGTCCTGCAATGCTCTGACCTATCGGTGGATAGGCGATTAAGGTAAAAGTCTGTGGCAATCCAATCCAAAGCACATAAAAGGGACCCCAACACATCTGGTGTATTTGCTCTAACAGGGATGGATGGATCCAAGACAGCAGAGAGGAAGGGAGATTGGTGTTTATAAAGCTGGCTTTGAAAAAGGTCCCGGGCAGTGGCCATCCATCCCTGTTAGAGCAAACACACCAGATGTACTTGGGCTCCTTTTCTGTGCAGTCTCTGCTCTAATTCATCCCAAAGGTGTTCTATCGGGTTGAGGTCTGAACTTTGTGGGAACAGTTTGGAGGTGGCCCCTTCCTGTTCCAAGATGACTACGTATCAGTGCACAAAGCAAGGTCCTTAAAGACATGGATGAGCGAATTTGCGGTGGAGGAACTTAACTGGCCTGCACAGAGTCCTGACCTCAACCTGATAGAACACTTTTGGGATGAATGAGAGTGGAGAGTGCTAGCCAGGCCTTCTCATCCAACATCAGTTCCTGACCTCACAAATGCACTTCTGGAAGAATGGTCAAACATTCTCATAGACACACTCCTAAACCTTGTGGACAGCCTTCCCAGAAGAATCAAAGCTGCAATAGCTGCAAAGGGTGGGCCAACTCAATATTGAACCCTATGGACTAAGACTGAGATGCCATTAAAGTTCATGTGTGTACAAAGGCAGGCGCCCCAATACTTTTGGTAATATAGTGTATGTTTTGAGAGGATTCTCTGGTCCTCTCCCATTGAGGAGCTATTGCATGCTCCGAGGCTCCTTTGGGTGGCCCCAGTGGCTTAGAGGAGTGGGGACTCGCTCTGTGAACCCCCTCAGCATTCCAAGTGGAAGCTCCGTACAAAGACAGCAGCAACCTCCTGTTTAGGTGTGTTTTTATTGAAGCAGCTGTGTTTACAATACATCATATCTATGAGGAGTCTTTGTATCCTGCATATTTATATCCCTGAGAATAAATAAAAAAGGATTATTATTATTATTATTGTACATTATTTATATAGCGCCAAAAGTTTACGCAGCGCTTTACAATGTAGAGGGGACACAGTACAATTACAATACAGTTCAATACAGAAGGGACAGGAGGGCCCTGCTCATAGAGCTTACAATCTAAAGGGAGGAGGGTGATGGTACAAAAAGTAATAGTTGGGGATGGGTTGATGGGGGTGGCTCAGGTACAGTTCTTAGGTGGGTGAGGGATAGACTTCCCCGAATAAATTGATTTCCAGGGATCTCCTAAAGGTGTACAGGGCAGGGGCTGATTGGACATACCGGGGCAGGGAGTTCCAAAGGATGAGAGAGGCTCTGGAGAAGTCCTGAAGGCAAGCATGGGAGGAGGTAATAAGGGAGCTAGAGAGCAGGAGGTCCTGGGAGGAGCGGAGGGGATGATTTAAGCGATATCTGCAGATGAGGTTGGTGATGTAGCTGGGGGCGATATTGTGGATGGCCTTGTATGTTGTGGTTAGTATTTTGAATTTTATACGATGGGGTAGGGGAAGCCTGTGAAGGGATTGGCAGAGAGGGGAAGCAGACACTGATCAGTTAGTGAGGTGTATAAGTCTAGCAGCAGCATTCATAATAGATTGAAGGGGGGATAGCCTGTGTAAGGGTAGGCCGGTGAGGAGAGAGTTGCAGTAGTCAAGGCGGGAAATAACCAAGGAGTAAATATGTTGTTTTGTGGTGTCGTTGGTCAGGAAGGGGCAAATTATGGAATTGCTGAGGAGGTTAGATGTAGCCAGTGATTGGATGTGGGTGCTGAAGGAGAAGTTAGAGTCAAGGATTAGCTTGGAGGCAAACGGGAGTCGGGAGATTGGTCTTAAGTTATTCAAATAGGTGGGGTCAAGTGAGGGGTTTTTAAGTATGGGGGTAACCAATGCATGTTTGAGCAGGGAGGGAAAGATGGCTGGAGGAAAGGGAGAGGTTAGAGATGTGGGTTAGGGAGTTTAGGATAGAGCGGGAAAATGGTCCCAGTAATTGTGAGTGAACAGGTGGTGAAGTGGGCCATGGAGAGGAGTTCATTAACTTCCTCTATGGTAACAGGGCAGAAGGAAGAGAGTGCTGAGTGCGGTATTGGATCTGATGTGTTGAATAGGGGAGGAAGTTGGATGTTGTATATCTTCTTACGAAGTGTTGATTTTGCAATTTCATGGTTGGTAGGTGGGGGGGAGTGGGGGTTAAAGTAAGGAATTAAGGGTAGTTGACAAGGTTTGGGTGAGAGGGTTTTGATGAGAGTGTTGTAGTAGGTTTGTTAAGCAGTGTGGAGGCAAGAGTAATATTTGAGAAGGGCAGATAACATTCAAAACATGTTGGGTATTTCTGTCTTTACTTCAAATGCTGTTTTAGCACAGAATTAAGCAGGCTTTCTTTTTATGTAGCATTAGGGTTGATTTACTAAAGGTAAATAGACTGTGCACTTTGCAAAAGTGCAGTTGCTCCAGAGCTTTGTAAATGAACAATTCAATCATCCAATCATGTGCAAGCAAAAATGCATTTTTTTTTTTTTACTTCCCTTGCATGTGATTGGGTATTCTTTGCAAATTGATGATTTACCACATTTACTAAGCTCTCGAGCAACTGCACTTGCAAAGTGCACAGTCTATTTGCCTCAAGTAAATCAACCCCACAGTGTGAATTGTATATGTATGATTTGGCCATGCGGAAACTATTTTATTCATTTTATGTATCAATTTTGTACGAATAAAGTTTTGATATTTTTATATAAGCATCTTACATATTTATGCCCAGTACAGTTCCATACAGAGGGGTGTGTTTTATGTCCTATTGTTAATTTAGGGATGTGGGCATCATATGAAACTCTGAACAACTTTCAATTACATAAAACTATAGGCTCAGATCACTAAACCTGTAGCGCAGACGAGGTTATTTAAAGTCTGAAAGTCACCATTAGACGAATACAAGGATCTTAATCCTGTAAGCAAAAACTTCAGTTAGATTTTTTTTTTAATTCAGCAGATACAAATCCTGTAGATGTAGAATTTTAAAAGCCACGTACCTACCAGTGCCTTGGGTCCAGCACTGTTCTCCTGGAGCCAATTCTTCCTACCACTGTGGGTCCTCGGCTTCCTGAGGAATCACAGCTGGCACCTTGCTGCGCATGTGCGAGCTTGTGCGGCACTTTGTGAATGGTCCCGCAGCCTCCTGGACCATGTGAGGCTGCTGGAGGTGGTGGGACAAGGGACATCATCCTTGCATAGGTAAAGCTTGGTACTCATTGACCCCCCCCAAATAGGGAGCAAAACGGTAGGACTTCACTTTTTTAGTTCCGCTTTAGGGACGAAAGTAAAACAAATCTTAATACCTAAAACCTGTTTTGCAACTTAGGCATGTGTTAGAAAAACTGTACATGTCTTTGCAATTTCATCCAGGTGAAATATACCTTGTTTTTTTTAGGACAAATTGGGCTTTCATTTGTTGGTAAATGTTAAAGTGATTGTAAAGGTTCCATTTTTTAAAATTAAAATAACAGTAATGTCATACTTACCTGTTCTGTGGTTTTGCACAGAGCAGCCCTAATCCTCCTCTTCTGGAGGGCCCCCACCAGCACTCCTGACTCCTAAACCCCCCCCCCCCCTCGCCGAGTGCCCCATAGAAAGACTTCACTCCCAAGCCACCCTGTCTGTGTCTATGGACACAGACAGCAGGGCTCGGGCTGTGACTCCTGCTGATATCAGTCTCTCATGCACATTGCTGGATCGAGATTGGGCCGAGGTGTGCAACAGAAAGTTTTTTTTTTACCTTAGAATGCACTTTTTAGCAAAGAATGCATTAGGGTTAAAAAAAAAAAAACCTTAAGACATTAAAGGGGTTGTAAACCCTCAAGGTTTTTCACCTTAAAGCATTCTATGTATATGTAGATGACGTGTAACATGTAGACACAGCACCAACTGAAAGTCTGAATTGATGTTAAGACAGCAGTTGCATATGTTTTCATAGAGTGATCCAAGCATGTAACACTGATTTATCTCCGTGAAAAGGGCCATTGAGTGTCATAAAAGAGTAATGCTATATATAACTGCCGTCTTCATTGGGTGGGACAAGTATGCGTTATTTTTACAGCTACAAACCTCCATAACAAAGACAAGGTGAAACAAGATGCTTGTGACTTTACTGAGCAGTATAAAAAAAAAAAGTGATAACATTTTAGAACTTCATTGGAATTTTGTTAACCACTTCAGCTCCGTCGTGCGACACTGTACCCAAATAAAATTGTTGTCCTTTTTCCCACAAATAAAGTTTTCTTTTTTTCTTTTGGTGGTATTTGATCACCTCTGCGGTTTTCATTTTCTGGTATAGAAACAAAGACAGACAATTTTGAAAAAAAATATATATATATTTTTTACTATCTGCTATAAAACATATCCAATAATAAAATCTAAAAAATCTAATTTCTTTATCAATTTAGGCCAATATGTATTCTGCTACATATTTTTGGTAAAAAAAATCCCAATAAACGTATATTGATTGGTTTGTGCAAAAGTTTTAGCATGTACAAACTGCAGGATATTTTTATTTATTTATTTTTTAATTTTATTTTTATACTAGTAATAGCGGAAATCAGCAACTCCTAGTGGGACTGCGATATTTTGATGGACAAATCGGACACCTATCTGACACTTTTGACATTGTTTTGGGGACCAGTGACATTACAATCATCAGTGCTAAAAATATACACTGTCACTGTACTAATGACACTGGCAGAGAAGGGGTTAATATCAGGGGCAATCAAAGGGTTAAATGTGTGCCTAGGAAGTATTTACTAACTGTGGGGGAGGTGCTTTTACTAATTGAAGACATTGATAGGTGTTCCTGCTTCACAGGAACACAGTATCCATGTCTTCTGTACTCATGGAATGACAGTTTGTCTTGTTTACATAGGCAGACTGTCATTTTGTCAGAATGCCGAACGATCCGCGGGTCCCGGCGGACATTGGGTCCATGGAACCAGTTGATTGGCTCCTGCTGTGTAAAATCACAGAGGGAGTGAGTCACCGGCGGCGCACGCTCATGCCCAAAACCCGGAAGTGCAGAATCAGGTATATATAAACAGGATCTCTAGTTATTGTAATACATTTTTTGTACCTATATGTGAAACTGATCCTCTTAAAGTAAAGTATGCATGCTTGGGACAAACATATATCTATACTTAGACAAAAAAGTTAACGAATGAAAAAAAAAATGGGCATAATCGATGGACTACTCAGTCTTTTTCTGCTGTCACTTTTCTATGTTTCTATGTTAGGTATAGTGTTTTCTGTGTATTTTTTATTATGTTACAAATTAAAAAATGAATATTAATTATATTTATTCATAAAATTAATAAATATTAGTAAAGAATAAATGTTGTCTATTAGGTTTTCCAGCCAGCAGTTAGATCTCTAGACTCATTTTTACATATTTTCCTGTCTATTCTTAGCTGCTGAAAAATAGACTGTTGTTTACAGAGTTCAATGGCCCTGTCAAGACACCTGGGGTCAGGTGACAGATGCGTACTGCTGGGGTGTGAATCGCACCGCTGAAGTGTGAAGCGCACCGCTAAGGTTGCGAAGCGCACCGCTAAGGTTGTGGACCTATAGCAGACTGCTGCTAATGAGCTCCGGCTGGTTCGGGAAGATGGGCTCCTGGAGCACTGACACTGAAACACAGGGAGCTAGTGCATCAGTTTCCCCAGCGCGCGGAGTCTAAGCACCAGTAGGTATTCGCCAGAGCCTCTGGTGGTGAGGATGGATTTGGCTGCAACTGGATCCAGGTCGCGGCCCCCCCTAGCTCACGCTCGGCTGGCTACAGGTGGAAGAGAGGAAGCAGCAGCACAGGAACAGCAAGGATAGTCAGCAGCCTAGCCAAAGGTCAGGGCCACAAGCAGACAGGGACAGACGGAACAGCACGCCAAGGTCGGGGTATCAAGCAGACAGGAGAAACAGAGAACAAGCCAAAGGCGGGGTATCAAGCAGGCAGGGATAGTCAGAACAAGTCAAAAGTCGGTAAACAGAAATAGACACAGAGCATACGACAGGAACAACCAAAAACAAAGCCAAACACATACAACAATGATCGGCAAGGAGGCTTTGCAGCACATGGTCTTAAATAGTGTTTCCTTAATTGGAGACTGGGGTGGAGTTCACTGAAAGGAGATTACTTAGCCCACAGGTGGTGATGAGCACGGCCTCTAAGCTGACACAACCAAGAGGTGAGTAAACAGACAGGACATGAATGTCGCTATGGGTTCATAACAGGCCCAAGTTGAAATTGAACCCCTTCCGGACACCTCTCACCTACCCTTGAACTAAACCCATCAATTTAACTGTTTCCTAAAACAGGTACATTCAAGACATGCCGTGAATGATAACTAGGAGGATTTTGTTCCGCTTTAAGTGGATGTCATCTTTAGGAAATGCCTTCCCAATCGTATGATCACTGTGATTGGCTGTCACAGAGGTCACATGATTGGAGCCCATCCAATTGTAAACAGTGACTGAGAGCTGTTGGTGATGCTCAGCACAAAACCGTATAGCCTAATTGATGCATATGTGAGGCACCTGGGCGTTAAGGCCCACCCGCTTTGTATGCGTTATACAGTAGGTTAAATACACAGTTGGGTAAGTCAGTCCCTCCCCCCCTTCTGCTCTATTCAGACTAAACTGTACAGATTTACAAACAGAAAGAAACAAGAGTCTGAAGGCAGACAGCTTCTGCTGGGGTCCATTTTTAGAACTGCCATAATGCTCTCTGAGTCCTGTGTCATGAAATTCAAATTCGTATTTGTAACATTATATTATTATATAAAAACATTAGTTTAAAAACTCAAGTTAAAAAAAAAACTGACCTAAAGCTAATATATTTTCCATTATAGTTTCCTATTAAAGTCAAATATTGTTGATGATTGTTTGCTGCATGTAAAAAAATAATCAACTTTTTTTTGTGTATAGTTTGCAATGACATATTTATATAATATATATATATATATATATATATATATATATATATATATAATTATAATCTCCCTGCCAACCCTAAGATGGGAAATACCCACAATGCTCCTGGTAGTCAAGGACCATCTAAATCATATGAAGAAGAAGCATTAGTTTTGTTCTTGATTGCAAAGGAAGACTACTTTTTACCAGGAATAATTTTGTTATTTGGTTATAATGAGATATGTCCCACTGATTCACCTAAGGTCTACTTCAGTGATTCTAGCGATGTGAGTTCCAAGAACACCAATATGCAGGAACCCATATTAACTACTCAAGTAGACTGACCGATAACCTGATGTTTGATTGGCTATCGTGGGCTGCCATTGTTCTTTCCACTGTTTTTATTAAATCATTCCATATGTGTCAGAGTATTTTCTCCTCTGAATCACTCCTCCTTGTCATGACTTTGGTTGCTTACCACATCCTTTTCTTTCCAGGGCCCCAGCCCAAGCCTCAAGTGCTTGTTAAAAGCCTCTCCTTGGAGCCAGCTCATATCCCAATACACCCAGAGAAACCCCAGAGGCTCCGATCTGATCCCGGAAACTCCTCTGACTGTAATGGGTCTGTCCCAGATCCCTGCAACCCCAAGCCAGCTCCTCCTCGACGTCCAGCTCACACCAAACCCGAAGGTAACTCCTACTCATAGTCGTAATGCATATCTATCTATCTATCTATCTATCTATCTATCTATCTATCTATCTATCTATCTATCTATCTATCTATCTATCTATCCTGTTTGTTTGTCTGAAACTATTGCACATAAGTGGTAAATACAATGTACAGTGTGTGTATATATATATATAAATACAGTATCTCACAAAAGTGAATACACCCCTCACATTTTTGTAAATATTTTATTATATATTTTCATGTGACAACACTGAAGAAATTACACTTTGCTACAATGTAAAGTAGTGAGTGTACAGCTTGTATAACAGTGTAAATTTGCTGTCCCCTCAAAATAACTCAACACACAGCCATTAATGTCTAAACCAATCTAAACCCACAAAAGTGAGTACACCCCTAAGTGAAAATGTCCAAATTGGGCCCAATTAGCCATTTTCCCTCCCCAGTGTCATGTGACTTGTAAGTGTTGCAAGGTCTCAGGTGTGAATTGGGAGCAGGTGTGTTAAATTTGGTGTTATCGCTCTCACTCTCTCATACTGGTCACTGGAAGTTCAACATGGCACCTTATGGCCAAGAACTCTCTGAGGATCTGAACAAAAAAGAATTTTTGCTCTACATAAAGATGGCCTAGGCTAGAAGAAGATTGCCAAGACCCTGAAACTGAGCTGCAGCATGGTGGCCAAGACCATACAGCGGTTTAACAGGACTGGTTCCACTCAGAATAGGCCACGCCATGGTTGACCAAAGAAGTTGAGTGCACACGCTCAGCATCATATCCAGAGGTTGTCTTTGGGAAATAGACATATGAGTGCTGCCAGCATTGTTGCAGAGGTTGAAGAGATGGGGGGGGGGTCAGCCTGTCAGTGCTCAGACCATACGCCGCACACTGCATCAAGTTGGTCTGCATGGCCGTCATCCCAGAAGGAAGCCTCTTCTAAAGATGATGCACAAGAAAGCCCACAAACAGTTTGCTGAAGACAAGCAGACTAAGGACATGGATTACTGGAACCATGTCCTGTGGTCTGATGAAACCAAGATAAACTTATTAGGTTCAGATGGTGTCAAGCGGGTGTGGCAGCAACCAGGTGAGGAGTACAAAGACAAGTGTGTCTTGCCTACAGTCAAGCATGGTGGTGGCAATGTCATGGTCGGTAGCTGCATGAGTGCTGCTGGCACTGGGAAGCTACAGTTCATTGAGGAAACCATGAATGCCAACATGTACTGTGACATACTCCAGCAGAGCATGATCTCCTACCTTCAGAGACTGCGCTGCAGGTCAGTATTCCAACATGATAACAACCCCAAACACACCTCCAAAACGACCACTGTCTTGATAAAGAAGTTGAGGGTAAAGGTGATGGACTGGCCAAGCATGTCTCCAGACCTAAACCCTATTGAAAATCTGTGGGGCATCCTCAAACGGAAGGTGGATGAGCGCAAGGTCTCTAACATCCACCAGCTCCGTGATGTCGTCATGGAGGAGTGGAAGAGGACTCCAGTGGCAACCTGTGAAGCTCTGGTGAACTCCATGTCCAAGAGGGTTAAGGCAGTGCTGGAAAATAATGGTGGCCACACAAAATATTGACACTTTGGGCCCCAATTTGGACATTTTCACTTAGGGGTGTAACTAGACATTAATGGCTGTGTGTTGCGTTATTTTGAGGGGACAGCAAATCTACACTGTTATACAAGCTATACACTCACTACTTTACATTGTAGCAAAGTGTCATTTCTTCAGTGTTGTCACATGGAAAGATAGAATAAAATACTTACAAAAATGTGAGGGGTGTACTCACTTTTGTGAGACACTGTATAGATATTCACATAACGCACTCCTTATTTTCTTATTAACTGAATGACATTAAGCCCACGTTCACATTGGGC